>JANHFP010007313.1:199216-225519 GCA_032468135.1 Calamaria suluensis
AGCCCAGGATAAAGGTATAAGGCGAACGCAGCCGTGGGTGATGCAAACTAAGGGGGGTCTTCTGTTTAAGTTTAAAAAAAACATTAAAAACTTTTTTTTAAGAGCCTCAGATGCTAAGAGCATCTTTAGTATAAGTATTGTAATTCTTCAGTATAAGTATTGTAATTTCACATGGGGCCAGGCAGATGAAACTGGGTACAAGTCTGGGTCTCGAAACCAGTTTGTTGTCAATCAAGCAAGACAGGATTTATTTGTCAACAAGTATAAGGAAACAAATAACAGTATAAACATAGACATTGGCACAAAGATTGGCACAATTAAAGGTATAAATAGGCAAAACATAACCATAAACATATGGGATGATTACAAATGGATGGGAACAGTAGGGTAGACGGTAGGCATTCAGGTGCACTTATGCACGCCTCCTTAAGGACCTCTTAAAAAACGTGAAAGGTCCACAGTACACAGTTTAAGGCAGTGATTCTTAACCTGGGTTCGATCAAACCCTAGGGGTTCAATGAGTCAGTCTAGGGTTCCCTTGGAGATCAAGACACAAGACACACACCTGACTCATTATAAATACTATATAATAAAGAAGGGTTTGGTGAATGTGCATATGAAAGTAGTGGGGTTCAGTACCTCTAACAAGGTTAAGAACCACTGGTTTAAGGGAAAAAGCATGGGGATTAGTGAGACTAACAACAGGATCAGGTAGGGATTACTCTTTTAGACTGTTACTGTTCCTCCAGTTCACACACTTAGCCAGTGAATAAAATTGGATCATTTAAGTTCAAATACTAGTTTCAAGCTTTTTTTTCATTTTGGGGAGTACAGCCTTTGCCCTCCAGGAGCCTTTTGGCAAAACCTCTTTTAGGTTTACAAAGGTATGGAAAACTCCCTGGGATGCCACTGATAATAAAACAACTGATCTAGAGACAGTGCCAGTGCATCTATTTCTCACATTTTATATCATAGTCTACATGTTATTATGAGCAGCCCCTCTGTGAATGTGCACATTTTGCATGGATCTATGATAGGTACTATATAAAATATAAAGTCCTTAAGGGGACATGCATAAGTGCACCTGCGTGCCTACCATCCCTGTCCTACTGTTCCCATTTATTTGTAATCATCCCATGTGTTTATGGCTATGTTTTGCCTATTTTTATCTTTAATTGTGCCAATTTTTGTGCCAGTGTCCATGTTTATACTGTTATTTGTTTCCTTGTATTTGTTGACAAAATTAGTAAATAAAATAAATACATGGTAAAGTTATTATTGTACATTTTGTTATTGCAGAAAACGGTATATAAAATACAAGGTAAAAGTAACAGTTAATAAATACTGTGGTAATATAAGCTAATTATGTGGTGATTCAATATATCCTTCCTTAAAGTTTCTGTAAGTTAGGTAAAGTCTTTTCTCCCACTCCTAGTCAAAAGAGCATCAGAACAAATCCAGACTGAAACAACTTGTTTTGAATTGCTTTCATGTGTGAAACATGTTACACACCCTTGGTTCATATTATTTAATGACAATCTCACAATACATGAAATGTAATGGTCCAAAACTTAACAAACAAGATTGCATCAAGAAGCAATACTTATCAACACAATGCATTCTTGTCGTCGTCTCCCCCTCCCCTTCCTTTCCTTTCAGCACACCCTGAAATGGAAAGGGGAAAGAATTAGAGGAAATCCCATTGTAAAAATGGTTTTTGGTCATATTACAGGTTCCCCTCGCACATGTGTGCTAGTCATTCCTGATTCTAGGAAGCAGTGCTCATCTCTGTTTCAAAGCCAAAAGCCAGTGCTGTCGAAAGACGTCGCCATGGTCATGTGGCCGGCACTGGTCATATATGGCAAAAACAAAAAGTTAAAATTATGTTGTATTTTAATATGTGCTTTTATAATGTTTTATTTTCAAGATTATAATAATAAACTCTAGATAGTGAAAACAAGCAGCCAAACAATTTTAACATTAGGTTTCCATTTCGAATTTTAGTACACCACATGTTGGTTAAAGCATTTCCATGTTGTATAATTTGGTAAATAAGAAATTGTGAGTCTTAAATTTGATTGTTTAAGAAATTGATTAGTTAAGAAACTGTTTCTTAACTGTTGTTCAGTTTTTTAGATAAACCATAATTGCAATCTAATTTTGTTTAAATTAAAGGTATAATTACTTCATAGAAATATATTTTTATTTTCAGTTTGGACATTACAGGGAATAAATATTTTGGCATTTTGTTTTTTTTATTTTAAGCAATGATAATTAAGTTATAACAGTATTATGGATTTTTTTCTGATTATTCAATAATTTAGACTGAAAATTATTTTGATTAGAAAGCATCACTAAAATGCCAAAATACTTATAATTTCAAGTAATGGTGGTAGTAAACGAAGAGTAAGCTTGACAGAACTCAAGCACATGTTCACGGCTGAACCCACCCTATAGTGATTAGAGTAGTGAAACATCAACACTTTTTTGCCCTGATTGTTTCAGCGGAATGTCAGTTAGTGATACCATTTATGGTGATTCCATTCCTTGACTTTTTGCTGATCAAATTGGTTCAGTTCACTTTAGCATAGACTCAACTTTGTTGTATATCATAGGTGACTGGAAGAATGTTTTGTGAAGCTTTAGTTTGTGGATTCTGAGAAAATGGACAGGTTCTTTCCAATTTGAGCTCTACAAAATGCAGGCTGAATCATCTGCTACTTGATTTCTTTGGCTACCCAAAAGAGATATCACTAGATATAAAAAGGTTTCTATGCAAAAAATACTTATTTTATTAATTTGTTTGTACTAACTACCTTAAAGGAAACAATAGTGCAGTCATGTCTGAAGATACCATCTCTTGATCCAACTGTACTGATCACTTCTGTCTAGCCTCTTTTTTCCTTCAGGCTTGGATGTGGAACAGAAAGTCTTGAGGATGATGTTTGTTGAGATTTGGAGAAAGCATGAAGCCCTCTTGGTCCCATTATACCTCTCAACATGGTATTATCTTGTACTACCTGTAAAGATTGGGTTGAGTGGCATGCCTTTTTCTCTGTTTTGAATAGGCAATTCAATTCAGTAGAATGGAGGATTCGCACTTGAGGTCTTCACCCATATTTTTGGACCTATCAGAGGCCTCTTTAAGATCAGTATTAAACTACTGGAGGAGATCATTCATCAGTTTAGGGCGATGTATCAGCAATGAATGGATATCTGGCTATAGATTTCTACTGTGGCTAATTGGATTGGATAGAACATAATAAGCTAAAACTAAATCCCAACAAGATGAAAGTACCGTTTGTTAAAAAAACATCTTGGCTCCTCATTGAGTCCTCTGCCAAGCCTGAATCCAGACTGCAGTCTACCTGAAGTGACATTAGAGTCACTTCACCTATATAAAGCTTCAGTTTGATTAGCAGAAAGAAGCTGTCACCAAGCCTTTGTCCAATTTTATTGTATGTGCTAGGTGTGGCAAGAGAAAACCTGGAATATGAGACATTGGCAAGAGTCACTCATGCAGTCATTATCTTAAAACTGGACTACTGAAACACTATGTAGAACTATTTTTCAAGGCTACTCAGAAACTAAATGGTATAAAATGCAGCAGATGAGAACTGCTTCAATAATATTACGCCTGATTAGAAGCACTGCATTAGTTACCAAAATATTTCCAAGTGAGAGTCAGTTTGCTGTGGTGGTAAAGGCACTGGACTAGAAACTGGGAGCGTGTGAGTTCTAGTTCCACCTTAGGCACAAAGCCAACTTGGTGACCTTGGACCACTTACATACTTCCAATCCTAGGAAAGATGCAATGGCAAACCTCTTATGAAAAATCTTGCCAAGACAACTACATAGGCTTTTCCAAGCAGTCACCAGGAGTCAACAATGACTTGAAGACATAAATGCATGCATGCATGCATGCATGCATGCATGCATGCAACCTGCCAATTTGAAGTGCTGTTTTTGATCTATAAAACCATTCATGCTTTCATTCTTTGATATCTGAATTATCTTTTCCAAGCAGAAACTTCTTGAACTATGTATGTGTGTGTGTGTGTGTATGGTCTTTGAAGATGAGTGGAAGAGATGCTGGCTAGGAAACAATCAGACAAAAGAGGGAGGATCCCCCAAAGGCTTAAAGGTCAAACAAAGAAACCTAGGGAGGATCCGCCCTAATTGATCAAGCAATTAAAAAGGCGACAGGAAATTTGTACTTTGTAATATTCTGTTAACGTAACTTTAAAAAACAAAGTAGAATTAGCACATATAGTTGAGCTTCCTGTCTAATTTACCTGGGAGGGTTGATCCAGTGGGGTGGAGCTTGAGGAGAATCCTGTCAAGAGATAAAAAGATAGGTGGCGTCCATAATGGTGGTATTCATGAAGACGGTGAAATGCCTTTAATTAATGTTATTGTTTTATTAGAATGTTTTAATGCTTATGAACCATCCAGACTTCTTTGAAGGATATAAGTCCTGTAATAAATAAAATCAGGTATGATAGCAGTAAATAAGTTGTCAAATTAGGGAGCAGGCACCAATTAAATACCTATTGGAATCTTTAAAATAGTAGGAGCGGAGCCATCTAACAATTATGGGTCAACAAATAATGAAACAAACTGAAGCTGAAGGACTGGAAAGACTGGTGTATATGCTACAACATATAATGGGAATTCAAAATAGTACACAAATTATTGAACCATCACATCCAAGCAAGCAAAGTTTTACCAAGACTTTATAACAAAAAAACAAAATAAAAACAAATAATGCACAAATGTGAACTCAACAGGAAGGGTTGAGAAAGTTTCTGAATAGTTAATGATAAATCATGCAACAAGCTCTGGATATGAAAGTTGAAGGACAATCCTGAGGATGTTAGCACTCATTAAAATAATAAATGTTGAGTTCCAATTTACAAAGGAAAATGGAGAAAGAACAGTAGAAATACAGTATTTTTACATGGTTTTGAAATGTGGGATGGGAAAATTTAGGAGCATCTTAGATTATGTAAAGTTTTAAGAAACCCTGTGCTTTTTAGAAACAGACGTTCCCCACTTTCATATGTAGAAGCTAGACTAAAGGCCTGAACAATAAGGCAAAACAAAAAGCAAAATATTGACAATAGTATGCAAGTAGCAAATTTACAGTTTGTCTTCATTTAGTGACTGTTTTGGATAGTGACTGTTCACAGTTATGAAAGTAAAGAAAAAGTAATTTTGCGACTATGCCTGCATTTACAACCTTTGTAGTGACTTTTTGTCTCTCAGTCACATGTTCACCATTACAGGTGAACCATTATAATGAGTATTGTCTGCGCCTGACAGGATTTTTCTTCCTCCACCCCACAGAGTGGAGAGTTTGCCTGAACTAGCTATCTATTCCGGAGGTTCTTTTTAGCATGTCCCTAAAAAGTAGTAATTACATATTGTTAAACTCAGCTCTGTGGCCTTAGAACCCTCCAACTAGTTCAGTGTTACAACTGACACTGAAGAACCCTAATCAGTTTCACGCTAAAGCCTTTTTTTTTTTTTCTCCCCTCATAAGAAGCTCACTGGAGCTTGTGCTAGCACATTCTTGTGGTGTGTATTCCACTTTGCATACCTGCTTATTCTCTTGTAATCCCTTCCTCTCCAATGAATGTAAATAAAAAGATTAATTGTCTTCTTGCTAGTCTAGAAGTCCAGCAATGGACTTCTCTGATTAGAGAGAGAAAATTATCTACATTTATTTCTGCTTGAAAGCCTTTTAAGGATTTTTTTTTTGCATAAAAATGGAAAAAAATAGCTTGGGACTTATGTTTTTAATAATTAGACAGAATAGATTATACAAATAAAGTAATATAATGTAACTGAGTTCAAAATTTATTTGTAATGGCTGTGGGGAGTTTTAGAAGGCAATTCTTTATACTTTTTTCCTTGTCTATTCTTTATTCTTGTCTTGCACTTTTTATTTTTCTGTTAGATTTACCTTCTTGTTTAAAAGTTTTAATACAAATTATAATGGGAACTATCCTATATCTGAGCAATTTTTATATATTGCTGTCCAATATCAACCTTGGAATGATGGTATCTTTATATAGCCTGCAAATGTTGGAACCTATTTTGAGAACCCATATCTTCCTGTGTAACTCCAAACTCAGCCAATTTTATTGCCAAAACTAATATATTTACTTTCTCCTGCCAGTACTGCTTCCTTTTGTTTTCCAAGTATTGGTGCCTAATGCTGCAAATAAACTTTTGTATATATACTGTGGGTGGGGTAGCTTATTAAAAGAGGATAGGTCTTGTTTTGTTTTTTTCCTTCTACAAGAGGATTTTTAAAAAAAATAAAGAACAGAGATAGGAAAATACACTTGATATGGTGCTTGGACGAGTTTGAAGAGTTAATGGTATATTAATATATAGATTTTACATAGAAATAAAATATTTTCATATTATGGGATTGAAACTGAAGTGTTTCTGTCTAATGTAATCTGTAATGATTTGGCATGTTTTTTAATTTGAACAAAAATTATGCAATTTAGAACTTGCATTTAAGAATTTAAGTTTTGACTTTGAATTATTTACTTTTACATTTATTTAGATGTAGACAGTATGGTGTCTGTCCTTTATGAAAATGGTGTGATAAGTAATAGAAAACTGGAAAAAACATTGGGGAAAAATGAACTTAGAAAGCTTATGACAATAAAGGAAATGCTTTGATCAGGTTTAGAAAAGCTGTCTAAACACAAGAAATGCCAAGGTGACAGAAAGCAAGCAGGCAAAATAAATGCATTTAGTTTCTGCATTTCAAAAATGCTTCCAAAAAAATTGGACTTTCAAATAGTTACATCTCTTTCTCTTTCAGTTTTGAAATTAAAGAAGATGAATCTACAGATGTGATTTGTCCAAGAAAAGAAAGCAGTCCTCTTCCAGAATTATTAAAGGTCTTTCTATTTATTATTATAATAGGAACCTGAATTACGTCTTATACTTCCTGAAAACTATCAGTTTATTTTTATTTAGATTTTCCTATATTGTTGTCTGTTTCATTATATGCAGAAAATGTAGTCCTGATTGTGAAAATGTAGTATTGTGAAAATGTAGTTTGTGATTGTGAGAGTATAAATTGTAAATATTGACATTACAGTCAGTTATCATTACAATGGTCATTTTATGACAAATTGAAGATCTCTGGCTTTCTTATCTTTTAGTTGTAGATAGTTTTTAATCAAATAATTGTTTCAAAAGTTTGATAGCATGACATACAAAGTTAAAAGCAAGAAAATATATACGATTCAAGCATAAACATAATTAATATTTATTATGCCAGCAGTTCCAAGTCTAGCTTTTCAAAACTACATATTATAATGAGATAAGAATAATATATACATGGCTATACAATGTGCATGTTTCAATATACCATTATGGCATCTATGAAACATACAATTTTTCTGTACTCTGTTTTGCCTATACCTTATATATAATGTAATGCTTGTAATGATAATTACTTAGAAAGTAAAATGTGTTTTGAATTATTTATTTATAGAATTTAAATTTATCAGAATCAATATGCTCATGGTAATATACAGCACAATAAAAACCATCAGAACAGCAATGTATTCATATAAAATAAAACTAGTGCAAATAATACACAATACCAATAAGATAATACATTAATTTTAAAATTCCAGGTTCAGATGATGCCCAGTCTTTACTACTGTCTTTACTACTTTCTACAAACCTATAACCATAGGGCCACTCTGGTTTTTGAATAATACATAATTTTGAATAATACATGATGGAAAAAATGTGTTTTCTGGAGTTACAAAAAAAAATCAATTTTTTTGTAAAGATAAAAAAAGTCTCGCAAAATTTCCTGAAAGGAGTAAGGGAAAAAGAAGGACACTATGTTAGAGAGACTAAGAAAATACTCTGCATAATCTGAGGAATTAGTGAAATAGACACATTTTTTCTAAGCAATAGATATATACTGCTCATAGGTAAGAAGAAAGAGACACTGACTTTTTAAAAATAGGCTTTCTTGGGGAAGAAGCCTGGTAGACATGCCACATTAATCATTCCTGGAGGGGAAAGATCTATTAACTAAAAATAGCTGCTAATGCTGCAACTATCTATTTTTATGTAATGCTGTTACACCCATTACATATGAAAACATATATTTCAAAAAATAAAAGGCAGATTATATAGTGGAGATTCTTTTTCACATGAGCTTTTAGTAAAAGAGCTAGTTTTCTCCCTTTATAGAATCAGTATAATGCATACTTAGCAATTCTGAATGTACTGTAGTTTTAGATAATCAATATTATGTATGCCAGGAATAAAGCACTGGCATTAGAATTGTACATTAATGTATTCCACTACAGTTAATGAGAGCCAGTATGCTTAAGCAGAAAGAGTTCTGGCTTTAGATTGGGAAGATCCTCATCTTCATCTCCTAAGAAACTGGAATGGCCTCTTATAGGAACAATACAATAAAAAGAATATGCACTACGTTCTCCTTGTCATAGGAAAGACAGAATACAATGCAGTACAATTCCTCCTATATAGATAGTAAAATCTAGTTCCTCTTCAACAATTGATAAAATAATCTGTTTCTTTCCTTGTAGCTTTCAGATGGTAAAAATAAGGATTTCTGTTCAGAAGGCTTGAATAGATCTACCAATCAAGAGGAATTAAAGAAAGCAAAAAGTCTTCCTAGTTTGATTCATGAAAGCAAAGCAAACAATAACAATAAACGGTCTAAAGAAGGATTTTTGCAATATCTTGGGAGTCTATTTGGTATTTCTTCTAAATCATCATACAAAGAAAAAGAACCTTCTGATTTTGGAGATGAACATTGCAAAACTCAAAAAGACTTTTCAGATCAAGGTAGCCATCAAGACAAAGGATCCACTGAACATTTCAAATCAAAAATATTTGTCACTTCAAATTTTGGAACTGAACAGAAAATATCAAGCAAAGATGAAGACAGTAATGTAAGAATTAAATCTAATCCACAACATTTACAGAAACCTCAGGATGAATCTGCTGAAACAGCCAAGTGAGTTCAAATATAGTATCTAAATATATATTTTGAATTAAGTTCATAGGATCATAAAATTTTTCTTCAGTGTTATTCATACTGAACAATGATTTTATACATTAAGTAAATTAAGTCCTATATGATGTATTTTTTAAAGATTCATGAGTATGAGAATCATGTAAAAGATAAAGTCTTATATATTAAGTAATTTGAATTTACAAAATTAAAAACAAATAACAAGGAAAGCATGTTACATATTACTTATCAGTTGAATTTAATAGCCATTGGTGTCATTAAACAAGGATCACAGATCATTAGATGGAGATATTCTCACAACTTCCTGCCAGAGTTCAATAAGTGGGGAAGTAGGGAAGCCAGCAGGAAGTTGCAAGACCAGGTAGTTTGTAAGAAAGTGAGTGGGGAAGTGTGTGCTATGGCATGGGCACAATAAGGCTGGGGTAGTTCTAGGGGAGGAAGAAGCATAAAGATCTGTGGCATGGCATGAGCATGCTAGATTGGGGTAACTGTTGCCAGGTGAAGGAGCATGTGCACAAGGGTGATTTGGTTTCGCTACTGCCAAATGAGAGAGTGTGACCAAGCTGGGATGGCCATTGCCAGAAGGGAGGTCCACTATGTCATTCTTGGACTAGGTCTAAATCAACAGGGAAGATCACAAATTATGATCATGTGACTAGAGGATAACGCAAGCAGCAAACGTGGGACCTGGTTGCCAAGTACCAGAATCATGTGACAGCAGGGATTCTCAAATGGCTAGAACTTTAAGTTATATATACCAGTCATTGAGTACCTTAACTTCAAACAGTTGCTGAACAAATTGTCATTAACTGAGAACTATAGGTGTTGAAATGACTTTTTGTCTTGGGCAGTAATGGCACAATTTTTCTACAGTATTCAATAAAGTATATGACTTAGAAATGTATTATTGAATTTTTTAATTTTTTTATGGCAACAGTTCTTTATGCATTTTTGTAAGGTTAATTAACAGGTAGATATAGGTAGCCATAAATTATTCTGTAAGTTACAATAGAAATAAAGAGCTTAGTTTGAGATAAAGTTTCTCTGTTACCATTTTAATTTTTAAAATATATCTTAAAAGTGGTTATAGGCAGTGAACTAAATTATGTAAACATAAAAGCAAGCATGCCGATACTGTATTATATAGCATTTTCTTTTTTGCCCTCAAATGTTAGATATTTTATTTCAGTGAAAGCTGTTACAAGGATTATCAAACATCTCAGGAGCTCTGAAATACCAGATGGAACTATTGGAATATATAAGCTGCTTTTCTATACCCACCCCCCAAAGAATAAGGATGGCATCAGAATAATCTCTCCTGGCAACATTATTATAGATTCCATTAGTATTATGTGGGCTGTTAAGTACAAGAGAATTTGTACTTATTTTAGATTCATTTAGTCTCTAAATAGAGACTAAATTGTAGTTGTATAAAATACATTTAAGGCAGATATTATACCAATTATATATAATCCATGACAGAATATCACTTTTATAGGTTTTTAATACCTGAGTCACACATCTTTCCTAATGAGACATAGTCATCTTATTGTACCTCTCAACAGTACCTGAATACATGACCTACATATATGATTTTACAGTCAATGACTGACTTTAATTTCATTTATACAATATGTGCTTACAACTCATTTATGCTTACTAATGTCTGTATTAAAAATCAAATACTATAGATATATTCCTTTAACAATGCTTTTTAATGGAGGCAAAGTTATATTCAGTTTAAATCATAGAAGATTATGTTACAGAAGAAGCATGCTAAAAGTTATCAGTTTATTGGCACATAGCCTTCAATACAGCCTTCATATTTTTAACAAAAGCACTCAATCAAAAATACATGAGCAGAAAGTAGGCTGTTTTATATTTGGTCAAATCCTACAGATCCAAAAGAAAGAAATTTTCAAACCGTTTCTGAGTCTAATAATAATCTGTCATTTTAAAACACAACATCGAGTAATTGATGATACATAGCTTTTGCATTTTCTGTTCCCATATTTTTTAAAATGGTGCATGTGAGGATTTTGTACATTGTTTTGTAAAGTAAATCAATATACAGGTAGTCCGTTTGTCCACTAAACAACCATTTCTTTAGTGATTATTGGAAGTTTAGTGACAATAAAAAGTTGACATAATGGTAAATTCACATTTAAGACTGTGGCCACATGATCAAAATGTAGATGCTTGGTAACTGGCATGTGTTTATGACATTTATACTGATCCAGGGTCAGGTAATCACCATTTGCAACCTTCCCAGTTGACTTCCAGCAAGCAAAGTTAATGGGGTAAGCTAGATTTGTTTAACAACCACATGATTCACTTAACAGCAAGCAATTATTTGCTAACAAATGTGGCAAAAAGGTTGTAAAAAAGAGCACAACTTACTTAACAACCATCTGGCTTAGCAGTGGAATTTTTGGGCTCAATTGTGGTTATACATTAAGGACTAAATAATACCTTTCTGATGTTTTGCTGTAACTACCATCATTCTACTAATAGCATTGGCTATTGAAATTCATGTTAGCATGATAATGTAGTTTCAATGCTAATACATTTATTCCCATGAAGAGAAACGTTTCCAAAGAATTTTTCTCATCTGCACATAGCTATTGCACAAACATGCCTTATTTTTCAGCCATTTTTCCATGACATTGCTTTTGCCTCATATTTGGCATTCACTCAAGACAACCAAAAATCATCCTTAGTTATCCCAGTTTTAAAATGGTACTTTGCCGCTTCTCCTGTGAGGTGTAAAGCAAATATTTCTAATACACAAATATATATAAGTTGCAAGAAGAATCTTCCTTAGATCAGACCTTAACAGTCTGAAAAGTGTTCTTTTTCAGTAATTATACAACTATTATGTAGATACCTATTAAATGTATTGCACAACTTCACTTTTAATATGTATCTATATAATATAGGTTAACTATTTAATATAATCTATATAATATAGGTTAACTATTTGAGTAGTAGGAATGTTTATAATTGTATGTGGCTAAAAACATTTGCTAATATGCCATTCACAATGTTTCTATTCCAGAAAAACCGAAAATGAACCTCCAGCACATGCAATTACTTATGCAACCTACCGAGGTTCTGCAAGAATTAAGCAGTTGCTTAAGAAACAAGCAGACTTTGAACAAGAAACAGTAAATAGAACCAGTATTAGCAATTGTCTTGTGGAAAGCAAAAAAGAGGAAATCAAAAATACTTTAAGCTCAGAAACTACAAAAGAACCAGAATTGTTACTGCAGAATGGAAAATCTGAAACTAAAGATGACAAACAAAATTCACAAGAAAACATACTTTTATCGGAAATGAATCAGGAGGAAGATGTTCAAGGTGATTGTGAGCACAGTGAACTAAAGAACAAAATTACCTCTTTGAGAGAAATTGAAACTATCAAAAACACAGTTAAAGAACTTGAGTCTGTAAAATGTGTATCACTTTCAGACAAAACAGAAATTAATAGGAAGCTTTTGTTAGAGTCACCAGCATTGTTGCCAAATCAGGTCAGTTCTAACTACCAAAATATAGATTTTACAAGAATCAGTTCAGAAAACAGTAAATTAGATGAAAAGAGAAAAGCATTAGAAGAAATACATATGCAGCTACAGTCAAACAATGCTACCACTGTTCCTTTAAAAAAAGGAACACATTTGTCTGTTTTTTCTAACACAGAAACAAAAGAGGCAATACAAAATGAAGTTTCCTCTTACCCCAAAGTAGGGTCAACTAATAATGATCGTCAATTGTTAGAAGATAAATATTCTTGGACTGATGATCATTTCAAATTAGAATCAGTTAATCCATCATTGTACATGAATATCCATAACTCTGGTGATCAAGTAAATAATGGAACAAACAGTAATGAAGAATTAAATACAGATATGATGACTGAAAATTATTCTCAATTGCTTTTCTATAAACCAGCACTTAGAGAAGAATTGCCATTAGTTTTCGAATCAGGAATGTCAGCCCTTTCCAGAGAAAATGGGCCTGGGTTGGACTTATGCAGCAAGAGTGGCCTAGAGAATAAAGAAACCACTGAGCCATTATTTCTTAGAGATCTACAAAATAATTCCAGGATCTCCATAATGGCTAATATTGGGACTAGTGAAGTGATTCAGGAGAACGTTGGAATATCTGTTGTGGAACTTGACACTGTTTTGTCTAATGGTACGGAGGAAAATAAAGTCAACATTTCTTCGTTAGATACTGAATATACACAAGTTGACAAAACAGATGCAGATGATGTCCCTCAACGTCTTGAGGTTGAAAATGACTGTCATACTGCCAAGAGAGATGAGACTAAAACTCTGATCCAACCGTTAACCTGCTTAAATATTTGTTCATCTCCACTTGAGAAACAAAATAAGCTATTTGAACTGGAGAACACAAGACATGTAACGAACACAGATATGTCATCTCTTAAAACTATAAAAATTGATGCAATTAAAACTCCAATTATTTCTGAGAAAACAAGCAATTCAGTGCTCAGAAGCATAAGAAATCATGCCAAGCCTGCTGAAAATAAAGAACTCTCTTGTCTATCTATTATTTCTTCTGAAAATGAGTGCCTGACCCACAGTTCCTTAAACTCGCCACCAGATAATCCTTGCTCTTTCTTACCTGCATTGATCAGTAATGCTAACATCTTTGAAGATAACATTCATTTGGATACTATGGCTAAATTTGCATCTCATTCTGAAGATCAGAATTTTTTGAAGGGTTCCTCTTTTTTGCCTGATGAACAGGAAAATATGTTGCCATCTACAAGAGTCACCACTGCAGCAAATTCTGCAGAGACAGACTTTAGTGAAATATGCTGCTCTGATTCTGTGTCTGAAAACTCTAAATCTGGAAATAACTTTAAATCCCATATTACCCCTAATACTATTGACAGAGAGAACTCTGAAAAAAAGAATGAAACAAAATATTTGACTAGTTCTTATTCAATAGATTCTGAATCCATTCTCATAAAAGAGACATGTCCTGATATTACATCTGACAATGTACATGCACCTACAAGTTCTTCTAAAGATACTTCAGATCTTCATTCTCCTGCCTATGAAGCAGTCAAAGCTGCTTTTGACAAAATAAATTGTCTTCCTATAAATTTTGAAGAAGATGCTGTAAAATTGTTATCTAAAGATAAATTTAGTCTATCTTCTGAATTAATATCAGATGTTACTTATTCACCTCCATTAATGGCCTCAGTTACCCATTACATAGATACTATAGATTCTTCAAAGATAGCA
The DNA here is from genome assembly GCA_032468135.1 of Calamaria suluensis. Taxonomy (NCBI): domain Eukaryota; kingdom Metazoa; phylum Chordata; class Lepidosauria; order Squamata; family Calamariidae; genus Calamaria; species Calamaria suluensis. The sequence continues at coordinate 213,557 of JANHFP010007313.1, forward strand.
TCAGAAATGCCTCTTACTACCCAGCAGAGCAAAGAAAACCATACAACTCCCTCAGGGCAAAATTATAATTGCCTTGTAGCTACATCTTCAAAAATTGCTACTAGAATGGATAAACAAGCAATTTCTGCTTTATTTCCTAAATCAAACAACCAGTTTTTTAAGGAACCGTCAGAAAATGTTGAAACAGGAAAGCAACTGCAAATTAAATCTCAAAACTTAGCACTCTTGTTTAAAAAGGCTGATGAAATAATAGATGAAGTTCTTCATTTAGCAATAGAAGAAATTAAATCAAAACAAACAGTTTGCATCTGTCAAAATAATGACACTAAGTATAATGAAAGTCCCAGCCTTCAAAAAGATCATACAAATAGAAAATTGCTGTCAGAATCTAAAAAAATACAGTCAAGGAACTCTTCATTAAAGTCATGTAATATGAATTATATCACAAAATTTAACAATGATACTCAGAATGAAAAGGAACTATTGAATATCACTGATAAAACTGATTTACATAGTTCAGTAATAGTAATACCAAGAGAAATAACTAACAAAGTTATTAAAACAGCCAAACAAAATTCAGCAGTTATGCCATATGAGGATCATTTAAGTAAGGATTTTTTTCAAAATACAAATATGTGTTACACTGAAATATCAGAAATACCTATACCTGATGCAGAATTATCAACTAAGCTTCCTGAAATAATTGAAATGCCGTTAAACCTAAGTCCAGCAAACCTAAGTCCAGCAACCCCAGTTAAAGAAGGGAAGATAACTGTTGAGGATGTAACAAATGTCTCTGTTCCTTTTAACTTCAAAGAAGAGAGTAAAGAGGTTTCTGGAGAAATTATACCAAAGAATGTGTGTTCGGGCCAAACAGTTTGTGAAGAATTGTATGGTGACATAATTAAACTAAATCCCAGTCCTGACAAAATAAATGCCAAATACAATAAATATAATGATTGTGCAACAAATACAGCTAGTGTTGGTGATATCACTAGTAGCTGGACATGTGAGAACCAATGTAATTTAGTAAAAGGAGAAGCTGTTATGACCTATAAGCAATTATCAGCATGCTCAGTTTTAACAAGAAATGTGCTACCCTCAAGCGTTAATACACATGGTAGCTTTTCTGATAAATATCAAGATGAACTTACTTACTTGTGTTCACCTGGACATAATATAGAGAATGATTTCCCAAATGATGAGGTAAGAAAAAGCAAATCTATTACTGCTGAAAGAAAGGAACCACATGAACCACATACGTCCAATGCCCTTTTTAGTATATCTGAATCATCTCTGATGAACAACTCATCAAACACTGGTTTTGTCCATGGAGAAGTAGTAAATGAGGACCCATGTTTAATAGCGGATAATGTACTTAAGGAATATTATCTGGATGTTGACAGTGAAATTGAAAATAAATCCCCAGATTGTTTTGCCTTTCCTACACCAGAACACTGGGAACACAATTCTTCCTTTAATATTTTGTATAATGACAGTCTTCAAGATGAAAGCTATTCTTTTTCAGGAGAAGAAATAATGAGTACCTTATCCCATCCCGATTTATCCTTGGATAACAAGCATAAAATGTATGAAACATCCAGATTCAAAGAAGACCTCTTTCCTTCTTTTGATGAAAGCAAGCAGTTGAATGAGATTCTGGGTGATACTTGTTCAGAATCTTTCATGACTGTGGAAGCAAAGCAATACAGGATTTACCCCTTTTCTTTGTCTCCTATATATGAAGATGATGGTTCCCAAGAGGACTTGCCTTTCACTGATATCTCACCAAGAAATGACTATAGTGGATCGCCAAGAGAAAACCAATCTTTATCTGTCTTATCACTTTTGCAATCAGTATCTGAAAAATTGAAGTCTAGTAATCAGTGTAATGAAAATGAACAAGAAGATGAACTTTATGAAGGAAAAAATAAAAAGGAGGAAAAAGAAACCTCTATTTCCAGTATTTGGCAAGACAATAAAAATACTGAATTCCCAAAAGACTTTTCTAAGCAATTTATTTCTAAGGAAGTACTTCATTCAGAAGAGACCTCATCTTTGAGTTCAACATTTCCAGTTCATTTTATTCAAAAATCTGACCCTGGCATTAAGCCTTTTTTAAAGGATACATATGCTGAAAGTCTGCCTGGCTTAAATTATTTAGTTGAAAAAGGAAGTACGCTTGGAAGCAGGATATTGCCAGCTGATTCTCCATCTAAATCTACAAAGCTGCTGAAATTGGTAACCTGTCAAAAGGTAATTTTTTTACTTTTCACTAAATTTATACACAATAGAAACCTAATCTATACATTTCATTTCTTCTGTTCACGCAACTTTAAGCTAAATATAATATTGAATAGAGTTTCCATATAAATGAAATTCTGAATCTCTTGATTCTGCTTAATTTACTGTGAGATTTGGTACATAATACAGTAATCTTTCAGTACTCTACTGTATCCAATACACACTCTATATATTGTACAGCATACAATATATTAGGCACATTAAACGAGAGAATACTTTTTGAGCAGAATTTGAATTGAAAAATGCTTTTCTCTTTACAATTTTTTCTCCTGGGATTTTAGGTGGGATATGAGGAAAAGTTATTTCATAACTGAGTTATAAGTGTGAGAAAACATTCTTATCGTTTGATACCAGGCAGACTAAATATAATAGTTCTGTTTCTGGCAATAATGTTTGATAAATGAGCATGCATGCTCACATTTCCAAATCTGCTTAAAACATAATAGTCCATATCTTCTTCTGATGAAAAAAGTAGTATTGCACATTTTATATTTTAATAGGGTTTGTAAGAACTGACTCAGAATACTCTGCTGATAGTTTTGAATGAAGTAGAAAAATGTATTTTCTACAAGTTTGTGTCTTTAAGGTTTTCAGAAATGGTTTGTTAGCATTCTTATACACCTTTACTTAAAATGCTAAGATTTGCTTCATAACATGTTGTTTAAAATATCTTTTCTTGGCTTATTGTAGTATTACAATTATTTCTTTTTTTTCTGATTATAGTGTCCTGTTGATAGGGACATACTCAAGTGCAATCCAAGACCAGGAAAAGTGAGTGTGATTTATATAAGACAATAAAATTTTAGTATTGTCTGCTTTGTCATAATTCTTTTTCAAAAGTGAGGAATAAATGAGGGGTGAATATGGAAAGGAGATCTATTTTTCTTTATATAACTAACATAGTTATCTGCTACAACAATGAAATACAATAAGGAGGTTGATAGGTTTGAGACAGTATTCTTGTGATGGTTTCATTTTTTGACCTAGATAAGCTAGCCTGGTGGGCTAGAGAAATTCAATTCAAGCCATCAAAACTAGCTTAGTAATTATGTAATGCAAATATGTTACTTATGCAAATNNNNCAGCATAATTGATATAAGAGGAATATAAAATGAATGTACAAAATTTGCTTTACGTTATTGCATTATTGCATGTCATTGCAGATGCTTATTTGTGATTTTCATGGGAACACAAATAAATTAGAAATTTATCGTGATGTGGTAGATGCTACCATCTGGGTGTTTTCAAAAGAAGCATCAATCAGAGTTGTTAGAGGATGGTAAGAAAAACATATCTTATAGCAGGAATCACATTTGACTATTATCATGACAATGTTGATAATAGATATTTTGGACATAACAAAAAAGACACACTATGCAAAGTTTACTCCCAGTAATTTTGTCATATAATACTTATCAGTGTGTAATACTTTGCATTTTCCTTATTTTGAATATTTTGTCAGAACTTTAAGAAGGCTGAAACAAGATAAGCAAGTATTTATTTAATTTTATTTATTTATTAAATTTATTTTGCTGCCTATTCATCCATGGAGACTCAAGTAAATGAATATTTTCCAGAAATCTATATTTGTCAGTAATTAAAGAATGAATCCATAGCAAAAAAACAGAAAACATAGAAAGTATATTTTATTAGGAATAAGACTAGAGACATAACACCTCAATTAATATACATATAGATCTGGAAATATTATGGTTTAATGTGCAAGAAAATTAGTTGAAAGTAATTTACAGACATAATATAATAATTATGATATCAGGAAATATATAATATTTATCTATTTTTAGTTTTATATCCCACCTTTATTTTTTACAATTCAAGGCAGCGTACATCCTGCCTCCAGTTTGGCCACAAAAAACATACAAGGTGGATTAGGAAGAAAGAGTCACTGGTACAAAGTCAAATGACAAGTATAAACAATCCTTGCAGTAATTTTCATAATACATAATTATGTAAGCTTTGCAAGCAATTTTAGGAAGTAAACAAGTACAGAAAAATCTTTAAACAAGTACAGAAAAAATCTTTAAGTGACAAGCACTAAATTGTTTATTTCTGTTGTACCCCTAAAACTATCTTAGAGCGAAATTGGTTTTTTGTAATTGTTGCTGCCAGCCTATCTTATTCTAACATTAGAAAAATACTATATAGTCCCCTGCCCATTCTGAATGACTGGCTATAGTAGTATTTGAATATGGTCTGTTGGGGAAATTAAGCATCCATATGAAACAAAGAAAGAAAAAAAAGACTGGCTTGCAATATTTTTCCATATTGATTTTTAAAATATTTAAAAATAAGACATGTTTAATAAATGAAAATATTGTAGCTAGGTGGCAGATGTTTTTCTTGCAACGTAAATCTCTTGCTGAGAAAAGCCATTGTTCATCTTATACATCAGTGCGTATGTATGCTCATTCTACACATGTGAAAGGCTGCAAATAATTATCACGGTAAACATGGACCTTTATTAGTATTGGTGCTGTGCTTGCAATGTGAGTGGCATATTTATATTGATATATTCATTAATGTAGCTGGATTTTATATGAGAAACCAACATTTCAAGGTCAGAAATATGTTCTAGAAGAAGGAGAAAGGATGCTGACTGACATCTTGAATCTTCACAGAGAGAAAGCTCAAGGAAATGTCACAATTGGTTCCATCAGGCATATAATGAAGGTATAACAATTATAATGAATACTTCTATTCTTGTGAAAATCAGATGCTACTAGTAGCTACAAAATGGGTATCCTTATGTATATTTCCCTGTCACTCTATTTTATCTTTCCTCAATGTTTTATTATTTGTTTCCCTGCCCAGAACATTAAAGATGAAAATATCGGATTCAGCTATTTTTTATACTTTTGATAACTCTTTTAAGTATTTCTGTGCCCCAGATTTGTCTTTCTATATCAAGCTTTATTCATCATATTTTATTTTGCTTATTATCAAACCAAATGTTTACCAACCTTTTAAAAATGTGCATGTGGCATTACAATGATAATAGCAGGGTGAAGTCAAATAAATAAAACTGTATTACCATTTGTTTGTTGTTTGACAATTAAAGAATGCTAAACTAGTACGTACTATGTACATGAGACTTGACTACAGATTGTGCTACTTATGTGGTCAAATGGTATCTTTGAAAATACAGCAAAATAGAAGAAAAATAATTGTTGAAAAGAGGGAAGTGGGTAGCTAATGTTGAAATTTTAATGTGAGAAGCAAATTGCAGGCATTTAAATTCAACTCTCATGCATTTTTTGCCTAGCTTTATTAACTCTAAAGAATCCAAAAGGTTATTTTTAAAGTTGTGAATTAAAGTATAAAGTGCTACCTTTGACTTTTTTTAAAGTGCCAAAATTCTGCAAAAGATAAATTGGTTCTTAAAATATGAGGGAGCCTCTAAAATTTCTGCTGAAGAGAAACTTCAAATGACCATATCAACTTTAAATAAATAAATTCACAATAATAACTAAAATATAGTGCTACAAGCAACTTAAATTATTTAACAATTTGAAGTTATCTTAACAGTAAACAGAACTACTGTTTCCTTTTCTTACTCTTTGAGAGTAAGAAAACAAAACAAGTGATATAATTAATAACAATGATGAAGTGGTTTCCAGTCTAGAAAAGTTATTGTCATTAAAAAGTTATTAAAATCTGTAAATATGCTATTTATGAACACTTGTGTATTTAGATGTATACTTATTCTACTTCTACCTTTAACTAACCAGATATATTATATTCTAAATTCGTCAACTATTTTAAGAGGATGTATATAAATATTTCACTTTTGCAAGTTTTTAACCCTCATTTAAACAATATAAAGAAAGAAATATACTTTCAGTCTTACAAGGTTTAGCTCATTTAGCCATGCTTCCTGAAAAACTGACAGGAACAGAGAGAAGGCTACTGTCCACATATATATAATATTTTTAATCTGATCTGTTTTATTCTGGTTTAATTTGCTTTACAGGATTGTAGTATTCCTGAAATTGAACTTTGCTCTCACAATAGTACAGGTCATCTTCCAATCTGCATTCAGACTGGCATAGCCAATTTAGATGAATTGGAAGTTGAAAATCCTACCATCTCTGTGAAAGCAGGAGTGTGAGTAAATTTTATTTTACATATATTGATTGATTGATTGATTGATTTAATTTCTATACAAATAAAGATCACCAATAGCTATCTATTTATCATGCAAAAAAGTAACCAAAATAATTGTTAACGTGCTACATCTTTGAAGAAAAATTCTCATAAAATTAAATTTATGTTTATCGGAAAGTTATTATCCACAAGATACAGTTCTATTTATTAAATAACAGCTTTTCTAGACATTTTCAGAAGTTATCAAAATACTATAAAATGAAAAGTTTGACTGAAATTAAGTTTTAATGTTAGGACTTTTCTTATATGTATTTATGCCTATGAGACTTGTATGTGTAACAAGTAATGTTACAGGAAAAAAGTGAAATATTTCATTATTTTGAATTTGAAAAATTTCCTTTTCTTTTGCAATTATCTCAAATGTTATATCATCATGTCTGGTTGTAACTCAATTTTACCCATGTTCTCATACCTTTTTAAATAATACTCTGAATAGAGGAAGTTATGCCCTTTGGTAATTCCTTTTAGATTCTTCTAATTAAAAAACAAAAATCAGAAACTATCATGCTATTATTATTTAAAGATTGTCAAATAAGGATTCCATAATTGTTCTTTGGAAATATTTTCACTTGCAAAGAAAAAGGCAAAATGTTAACCCAGATGGTAGAAAGCATTTGGGGAGGAAGAGAGCAACTAAGACCAACTTTTTAGTTTGCTTTTTGGTAAATGGATGCTAACAAAAAATTACCATGATTGCCAATTTTTAAAACTTTTGTACTTTTTAAAATTCCAAATGTCACCTAGATTCAAAAATGTCTACTTGTATAATGTGATTATCATCTATGATAGCAAGATGAAATATATTTTGAAAGACCATATGTTCCTTCAATAATGTGTACTAATCCAAGATACGTGAATAAAGTTGCACATTAATTATCATGTTAAAAGGCTAATTCTTCATTTTAATAGGTGGCTTGCTTATTCAGATACTGATTACAAAGGAGAAAAAACAGTATTAGAAGAAAATAAAAGCCCATGTAAACTTTCAGCCGCTGTTGTAAAATCTTTTCGACCATTGAAAATGGTAAGGAGTTATTTATGCCTATAATCAATTTAATTTAATACAGTCATTTTGAATGTAAATCTGAATGGGCCCATGCTTGAAAATTCATATTTATTTTGTCATATTACTATGAGTTCAGCAAAAAGCTATTAACCTTTTGATGAAGAATCTGTGCCTGTTAAAATCAAACTTCTTGTGACTTGACAAAGGGAATTATGTTTGACTTAGAAGATATTACTTCAAAAATACTGAAGAAAAATAAATAATTGTCATTACCACCTTTAATTATAGGATGCTAAGCGGCATCTGCTAAATCAGGTTTGAAAAAGTTATAGTAGCTGATAATCTTATAATTGTAGATGAATCCATGTCTCTATAGACATTCCCAAAAGGTGCTTAGAAGTTATTTTCTATAATCTAAATGTATACCTGTAAAATTATTTTGGATTGCTGCTAATATATTTCCTTACAATTGTATGAATATATTTTGCCGCTTTCAATTTCTCCCTCCCTAAAATTGTCAAGAAAACAGTCATTACAAATTTTGCATTCATGATTCTTGGAAAGTACCAATTCCATGGGAAAAATAATAATAAAATACACCTAACCAGTTTAGCTCAGTTTATTTTGATTTAACTAAGATTTAAAATCTCAGGTACTACTTGACTAAATTGAAATTGTTATTGCAAAGAAAACTGGTTGTTGGTTGCCTACTTCTAGGGCAAAGATGTAGAGGACTACATTTTTCCTTCCTAATGGAGACAGCATCTAGGATGGGTTGTTCAGTCTGCTCAGATGTTGCAGCAAGTCAATCAAAACTTAAGTCCTGCCCCTGTGGCCATGTGATCCAGCTTTTTGACTCGGTCCATCAGACAGGACACCCATGCTGGAGCTTCTCTCCTTCAATGTTTTTCCTGTATTTCGTCTAAACTCTATGTTTTAACCTTCAGATCATTCTTGTAGAATGTGAGTTGTCAGCTGACTCCCTCTTCATCGGTAAAGTCACCATGAATTGTCATCAGCCGTGGCTTTGGCTTTGACCGCTGACCAACCCACTCAACTGTTTTTCAGGCTTTAGATCCTGCCGCTTCTTGGCCACCAGCATTCTGTGAGGGAGACAGGCATTCCTTGGCAGAATTTTTATGCTCCTCAAAGTTGGTGGTTTATCGTAGATTGTGCGTGCAACTCCGTGGGCCATTAGTGAGACATTTTTCCCACCAGGCTTCCCCTATTAATTACGGAGCTTCACACTCCCTGGTGCCTGCCTGTTTCTCCTCAGCACAAGCCCAGCGCTCTCCTGCAGACAGGCAGCTTTGATCTGCTGTATTTGGACTTTGCGCTCTGTTTTCTGTGTCCGCCATTACTGCTTGCCGCCCTTAAGCCGCTTGTGGGAAGCCTGATATTAATTTTAACTGCCAGACACCATTGTGTTGCAAATTGCTCACCTTATGGTCTTCGCACCCAATTTCCCCTTGGAAACTTGGCAGCCTACCTAGATATACCTGCCTGTTAATTCTAAATTTTACGGTGTCTCCCAAAACTAACCCGCTGATCAGACAACCATTTTTTTGTCAGACTCCTGACTGGTTGAATAACAAGTGGTCATTTTAATTGCCTATTGGGGCACAATTCCACAGTGGTCATTTTGACTGACATTTGCTGGCAGCTTGATTGACTCCATCTGCTTTCTCTTAAATTAAGAGACAAAATCACCTACAATTGACATATTGTTTGTCATAATGCCAAAAGCATTGGCAAAATCAAAACATCATGGCCTGGGGGATGAAGAACCGGCCTCCAGTTCGTTCCATTCTAAAATATCTCGCCCTTCTCATGGGGCCAAACAGGCCAAGCCATCAAAATGCACATCTGGATCAAATGTTTCCAAGGCCACCCTGCAGCTGAAAAACAGGGACAAGGTATTAAAAAGGCTTTGTAGAAAGGCTTGTACACCGCTCCCCCCCCCCCGATTATCTGGCAGAATGCCCTAGGGAACGCTCTCTATGTCTCCACTGTGAGACATGTGACCTCTGACCAAGTCTTCCTTAGGAATTCTCTCTCTACATTTCTACTTCTGCCCAATGGGGGTCTGCCACTGCATCTTTTAACCCCAGATCCAATGCAACTTGATTTGGCATCCAATGGTGCATCTATTGACTGTGCCGGCCCTGTGGCCCTTCCTTCGGTCTCACCACTTCCTTCTCAGACACTAACACCCTCTCTGGCCGCTGCACCTGATTCTACCTTATCTGCATCTCTTCAGGACATGGTTGCAAAATTCCTACAACACACCTTGGCTAATACCCAACAACAACAAGGGGCGGTGTTGAAATTGCAGTTGCCACCTATGGCCGTAGAAGCCATATGGTGCTGACTCTCTTTCTATCACAGATTCTGCATCTCCTGACCAATCTATGAACAGCGGTTCTGATTCAGAGATTGGGGATGATGACAACCCAACGATATCTGAGGATGAGGACTTCCAGTCTGAAACGCCTGTGGCATTGGGGTTATTTCCCCCCAACATATTCAAATCTCTTAAGTCAGATGACATTAAGTCATCTGACCTCGGACCTCATAGAGGAGATGCAGAATTGTCCAAGTCAGTGTCCGTCAAATCCTCCTCTTTAGTGTCCAGGACAAGCCTGCCAAGGTTGTCCCAGCACCAAAGATATTTATGGACACAGTTCATAAGCAATGGGTCACACCACCCATTGGTTCTGCACCACTCCCTTCTCCACTGAAGAAACGTTTCTATAATGTGGATGTGGAACTCGCTACTGACCTTCAGCTCCCTTCAGTGGACACACTGATGGCTGCCCTATGGTCCAATTCAGCTATCCCTGGGGTTCCCGAGGAGGGCCTGGAGGACAAATATTCTGACCACTCCTTGCAGAGGGCTCACCAGGCCTACCTGCGCATCTTACGTCACATGAGCCACCTTTATTTGGCTGATGGAGTTGCAAGACAAGATTCCAGTGGAGGATCTACGTCTCCATCAGTGTCTTAACAAAATTGTTGCTGGCATACATTTTGTGGCTGATGCTACATAGCATTCTGTAAAGCTCTCTTCCAAGTCCATGGCATCTGCAATGGTTGCTTATCACCTTCTCTGCCTGAAATCTTGGCAGGCCGATGCACAACATAAATGGTGACTGGTGCCAGCCCCCTTTAAAAGTTGGGGAGGCCTTGGAGCCTCTGCTAGTGGAGACGTAAGACAAATGTAAGGTGTTGCTGCCTTCACACCACAGAAATTACTCTGGGGACCCTACTCCCTTCCATCGCTCTAGTTCCCAGGGGTCCGAAGCTTTTTTATTCATAAAATCAATCAAGTTTCCTATAATATAGTAAAAGCAAAGATAAAAAATGAAAATAATAACTCATTGATTGATTGATTGATTGATACAGTATCTCATTGAATTAATATGTATTAACAATATGTATTAACATTAAAACACTATGTATTTATTAAAGTATGTATTCATATTTCTTACTTTATTTTGTACTTTAGGGTGGCCTAAAGGTACAGATGCCTATGAATACTATGGTAAGCATAGTATCCTTTTAGGAAGAGGAATTTATTCATGTAAAATAAAAGAAATTGGTATTCGTTACCATTAATTTTTAAATATTTATTTTGTAAGTGAAAATATAGTAGATATGTGTTGACTAAACCAATCTTACTATTGCGTCCATACTTTCCCTTCAGACATTTTAACAAATAAAAAAATAAAGTTGTCATTGATTTCAATTCTGCTTTCTTACAATCATGTAAATCCAGAGTAACTAATAAAGAACAGCAGCAGGAATATATTTTTCCATCCCATTTTCTTGCCTTTTTTTTTTGAGGGGGTAGCTCTGCAGAGGGAAGTATTCCAAGAATAATTATCTTGTTTCCCTTCTTTCAATGGAATGTCTCTTAAGAAACTGGTTGAAATCATAAGTATGAAATGCTCAGTTGAAGCTGCTGATCAGACAGGCTTTGCAGTTTTTTTCAAATCATATAAATCATTCATTTTTATAATTAAACATTTCTTCAATCTACCAAATAAACAGAGGATCTGAAATGTATTTTAAAGGATCAATTTTCCCATTTTCTGTAGATGATAATATATGAAAGACCACACTTTGGAGGATGGTGTAAAAAACTTTCTGAGAATACTGATTGCATTCCAATACTTCTTGAAAATTCCAATACTTTCCAGGGAATTGGATCAATATGTGTCATTGGTGGAATGTAAGTATGATTTTGTTATTAACAACTATTAAGAATATTAAAATATGTAAACACCTGTCTACTAGAAACTAAATCAATAAAAAAGAACAATATTTCATTAAAAAACAAAACCACACACCAGTCAACTAGAAATATCTTAATTTGCTAATCAAAAGCTTTTATAAATGTATTAGTTCATAGTTTTCAATGAAAAAGCTAAATATCATCATTTTTTTTAAAAAAACCATCTCTTTA
>JANHFP010007313.1:241291-255455 GCA_032468135.1 Calamaria suluensis
TATGTTGTATGTGTAGAGATACCTAGTAGCCCAAATATGGGAGGAAGCAACTTTTGTAGCTTTCCTTTTGCCCTTCACATTTAAGAAATATTCTTTTAAAACATTTCAAGCTTTTTCTGACTTTCTGATAGATTGTTTGAAAATCTCTACAATTTGTTTGTAACAATAGGAACAACTAAGTGTTGTAGTACAAATAGCTTCATGGCATTATAAAATGAATGCTGTTATGTTCAGCATTCAGTGGTAACTTATCTATTACAAAATGGATAAGACATTATAAACTTAGTCACAATATATAATAACTGAGTAAAACAATGTCATTTTTTTTCGCTATTTCAATTGGCTTAAATTCAATGCAGTTATAATACAAAATTTCTTCTTAGAAATGTATTAGAACAAATATGTCAAACTCAATTTCATTGAGGACCGCATCAAGGTTGTTTGACCTCAGGGGGCCCAGAGTGGGCATGACCAGGATGGGCGTGGCAGCATGATGTCATTTATGGGGGGGTGTGGTGTTCTTGCCAGCAAAAACAGACTCCCAGCTCCATTTTTGGCTGGAATGGCCTGCAACCCCCTGCCAGCAAAAATGAAGCTCAAGAGGACTGCACACGACTCCCCAAGCACTGTTTTTGTTGGCAGATGGTTGCAGGAGGCTGTCCCAGTCAAAAATGAAGCTTGGCAGCTCCATTTATATTGACAGAATCATCATGGACCGGTCCTTCATTGATCTTAGCACCCTGTGGGCCGGATCTGACCCTCAGGCCTTGAGTTTGACACCCCTGTATTAGAACATCTAAAAACTGCAAATATATTGGCAGAGGGTTAAGGGAAGTTGTAACAGAAAATAAAGTCTCCTGGGTAAAGGATGCATTTTTCCCTATTATACTTCTAAAACAGCTAGTCAATCAGAATGATGTTCTTCTTGGTTGTTGTTTTCCTCAAGTGGGAAGAAGGTGATGTAAGATGTTAAAAATGTTAAAGACAATAATATAAAACACTTACTTTACTTTTGTGCACAATTTCACCAAGTCTGGGTATATGTAAATGTTTAAGGAGTTCACAAATTGATTCTTTTGCATGTGTCTTTATCAAAAATTAAAAGGTAAACAAAATATAATATTTCAGTCAACTTAATTGCTTAAGAATAGTTCATTTGTAAATAACAAAATGTATTCAATCAAGGTATTTAATATTGATAACTATCAGTTGACGTATTACAAGGAATTCTCATTCTTATTTCTGTAATTACAGCCAACTTTTATTTGGTTTGGCTTATCTATTCTTGGTGTGAAGAAGTTTTAGCTCCATATATACTTGGATGCCAATTCCTACAACACTCTGCTATCATAGTGAATTTTAAGAGTTGAATTTCAACGTTTGAGTATCCTAGACTTCCTACCTTTAAATCTATTGGATCAGAGATAATTTTGCTTGGGGAGATTGATTTTTAATTAATTTTCCTGTATTAAACAATATAACTAATTAGGACTTGCGTGTATTGAATGACTTCAGAAGGTTAGTTACTTGAATGAATTGGCAATAGCACTGGCACTTAGACTTATATACTGTTTCATAGTGCTTTTACAGCCCTCTCTAAGTGGTTTACAAAGTCAGCATATTGCCCCCAACCATTTGGGTCCTCATTTTACTCACCTTAAAAGGATGGAAGGCTGAATCAACCTTGAACCTGGTGAGATTTGAACTGTCAAATTACAGTCAGCTAACAGTCAGCAGAAGTAGCCTACAGTACTGCACTATAAACACTGCACCACCACAACTCCTTTAATGGCATATAAATTGATAGAAGTAATCATGTAGAGGAAAATTGAAAACAAAAATTAATATATCTGTATTGTACATGCTTGCCTAAAGTATAGATCACATCACATCTTGGTCCCATTTTTGGATTATTTAAAAACATTATACAGATAGATGTATGAAATTCCATTTTCTAAGAGTTCAAGATCAGCAACTTTAATAACTGTATCTGTTTATCACTTACAGGAAATTGCCTAAACCTAGTTGATTAGGAAACTCAACAAATAACATTAAACATGTGGGTAGAGTAGTACTGAATTTGCTTTACTATGTTTTATACTAATTTTGGTTTATTGATTAAGATTTGCAGAATATAATGAAGCCAATTTATTTATTTTCTAAATGAATCTCCAAACCAAGAAAAAGCTTCATCACATATAAGGAGCCAAAGAAAATCTAACTATAACTAACCAATACAGTATTAATCCTTTTTTTTCTTCCAGGTTTTTGCTGAGCCGTTGATCAGCCTTTTTGCACTGGAGAATTGTGAAGGAAAAGAGTTACACTTGCAAGAAGCTACCAGTTCAATTCTGAATAAAGATTTTCACTTTCTTCCTCAGTCAATATGGGTAAAAAGTGGCATGTAAGTATGACAACGATAAGATAAATTAAAGTACTGAGAATTTTCTTTCTTTACTCACTATGGAGAAATCACATACTCCTATCACATAGATGAACATATTTTTTATTTAAAATATTTATATAGCTTCCTTATATAGAATTCTAGATGGCTTTCAACCAACAATTAAAATAACATTAATAATAAAACAATGTAATACATACATCCATTAAAACCATATACATTAAAAACCTGGCACCAAAGTTAAGCTTCCACATGCAGCCTGTCATTGAATCCTCTCATCAACCTCTCTATCCCAGCACTTAGAGGAAAAATAAAGTCTTAAGTACTCTTTGGAAGGTTAGGAGGATAGGAGCCTGCTGAACCTCAAGAGGAAGGGTGTTCCATAGGGCAAGAACTGACATGAAAAGGGCAATTTCCTAGATCCCATAAAATGGCAATGTTTAAGGGAAGGGACTAGAAGCATGCTCACCCTATTTGATATGGTAGGAATGATAGCTAGAAGCAATCCTGCAAATAACCTAGCCCTAGAGCCGTGATGGCGAACCTATGGCATGGGTGCCACAGGTGGCACTTGGAGCCATCTGGGCACGTGAGCCGACGCCCAGGTTGGCTCCACTGCGCCTGCCAGGTCATAGAAAGTGATCACATGTTCTCGGGACACAGCAACTGTCATAAATATGAGCCTGCTGCCAAGAGTTTGAATTTTGATCATGTGACCGAGGGGATATTGCAAGTCATAAGTGTGAAAAGTTATAAATCCCTTTTTTTCAATGCCATTGTTACTTTGAGTAAATGAATGACTGTAAGCCGAGGATTACCTGTAATTAGAAAGATAAAACTTTCACATTCTGTAGTAATCGTTGCCATAGTAAAATATGAACATAAGCTAGAATGTTGTTTGTGTTTTCCATTTCTGAAACTCTTTTCATCCTGTACTGAATGTATATTGCATTTTGAAACAGATGGATTGCTTATGAAGGCTGCAATTTCTTGGGAAAACAGTTTCTTCTTGAATCAAGCAAGATTTCAAACTGGACACAGTTTAGTGCATGGACAGCAATTGGCTCTCTTCGTCCCATAAAGCAGGTACTAGTGTAAATATGTTTTTTTTCTCCCTAAATCTGAAGTGGCAATTTTAGGTTCTTTAGAGGAGAACCACTGAACATTGGTAAAGTGAGTTCTTGCCATTTTAAGGCTAGAAATCCACAAATCTATCTACAAAGCCTAACACTAGCACTTTTCATACACTTGGAAGCATGAAATCAAATAAAAAAATGTTTCAGTATTGTCTTTCCCAAGTGTTGTTTAGGAGTGGTACTATGATTAATATGGACTATATTAAAGTAGAGATTGATTGATGTATAACTAGAATTCAGTATCTACCTCGCAAATATTGTAGTAGGAAGCCATAATTCCAGGTTTAAATCAGCAAAACAGTCTGACTCCAAATTTTTCTTTCCACAAATTTTTCCCACAAAGGTCCACTTTTTTTCAGACCAAGCAAGTATTGACCCATTGGCTGTGACAGGAATTGACCAACTGATTTGTCACTCAAATCTGACATGAGCTGACAGAACATGACTGACTCAGTCACCCAACCAGCTTTCTTGTCTTAGACCGGACTAGAACTCGGCCTCCTGCTTTCTAACTGGTACACTTTAACCACTGCACCAAATTACTTCTCTAGTTTAATCCCAAATCTCACTCCCTATACTCAGTTTGGTACTTCTTTTGAAAATTCAGAATAACAATCAAAATGAATTGAAACATAGTCAAGGAGCCTACCCATTGCTCAAACGCCATTGAAATATTGGTACTAATCCAGTAGTTTACCCATTGCATCCCATTAGTTCATAAATATGAAATTTGAATATGAATCTGCAAATGGTCTTCAACTTGAGACCACAACTGGGACCAGAACAACAGGCAACAGGGTCATTAAAAGAGAAAACTAATTTTACAATCCTATTTGCCTCAGTCACTAAATGAAAAATTATCTGGTTACAATTTGCTAGCTTCTCTGCCAGATTCCCCATTGACTTTGCTTGTTGGAGGTTCTCTGGAAAGGTGGTGTGATCAATGTTGATCACAAGATGCTGCAACCATTGTCAATATGAACTGGTTGCTAAGCACCCAAATTGTGATCCTATGACTACAGTGGTGGTGTGACAGTTGTAACTTCAAGGACAGGTCATAAATAATTCTTTCAGCAGTCATAAATTCAAATTAAATCACTGTAAGTCAAGGATTATCTGTACTATTAGAGGAAAATGTTCTGTCTATACACTTTTTAACATATGGATTCATGTTACTTCATGAAGTATGAGTTAATTATGCTTTTCTATTTCAGCCAGCGGTGTATTTCAGAATAAAGAACAGATCCCAAGAAAAGTACTTGACAGTTGCTGGAACTTTAATGGATGGAAAAGCTACATCAGTATGTTTGTTCCAACAAAATGGAAAGAATTCTCAGATCTGGCATTACAGACGTGGACTCATCAAGTCCAAGGTAGTTTCTTTACTTATCAAATTTATATAGCCATCTCAACTTTTAAGCAGAAGACAAGTGAAAATAAGAGCTCATCCTTATTTACTAGCTTCATATTTACTCCATGTTTTAAACCCATGTTTCACTGCACTTGCAGTCTGCTGTAACAAGTGTGACTTTTAACTGCAAGTTCTTTTGAATAAAAATGGGCCATATTTTAAAAGGAAATGAAAGAGATCTTTAGAGAGAGTTTATAATGCATTTCATGGAGTAACAAATTATTTCATTTCTAAGAGTTTCAGAAATACTCATTTCGAATGTGATCATCATTCTAATGGACATTTTTCTGGGTTAGAAAGTTCCCTAAATAGTTGGTATTTTTCAAAATGAGAATTTGCTTTTCTTAATGCCCCACCAGCATGTAAATCTGAAGTTAAGGCAAATTTGAAGTAATTTCAAGAATCTATTACATGTACTTACTCTTCTTATACATTCCAGGAATATTTGTTATATCTATATCCAGTTAAACCCCAAGGCAAAATACACAACTCACTGTCCTCTAATGTTTCTTCACAACTATTATGAGACAGATTTTGCTGTGAGATTACAATGGTGGACTTGAATCTCATCTCACCATTCTTAGTCCAACAATTTCGTCTTTCTAAAAATCTATAATCTATAATCTACTATGCACATAAATTCCACTGGTTTCAAAGGCATATTAGGCAATTAGAAATTCTGAACGTTTAGACTCTTAAACAAAAAAACACTAGGAATAATACACTAGGAATTATTTGTTATTTATTACTAAATCAAATTTCAGCCTATCATTATTGCTCCACAAATTAAAGAGCATTCTTTTCCAAACTCTTAGAAAATTATAGTTGCTGTAATTTCTGAAAATTATTGTTCTTGTAAGTGAAGTATGAAGGGTAAATTATGTTTTTGAAAGTATTTTTTTATTTATGGCTTAATTTATACCCAACTCTTAATATAACTGCTCACATTTAGACCACTACCTACTGTCTACCTATCCCCAAGAATTCATTTTAGAGATACTATTTCCTTACGAGAAGTTACATTTTATAGTATTATTTATTAGATATATGCATGACAGAAGTGTATGCATAATTAAGCCTTTTAAGGCAATCAGCAAATTCATTTTTTCTCCTACTTATCTAGGTCAATGATGCTTGCCTTGATGTCATTGGAGGCAGGGACATACCTGGAGCAAAAGTTGCCCTGTGGGCAGAACATGGAAAACCAAGACAGAAATGGACATGCCACAAGGATGGAACCATCACATCTTATCTCAGCGATCAGCTTGTTCTTGATATCAAAGGTAGTAGCATAGAGTGGATATAGAAAATCTACATACTCATTAAAATGCCAGGTTTTTTGAGATGTAAAAAAAATCATACGAAGATAAATTATTTCAGAATTCTTTCCACCTTTAATATTAACATATAAGTTGCATAATTCAGTTGAAAAACAAACTGAAATATTTTAGGATAAAAATAACAATAAAAACCTAGAATAATGTGGCTGCATAAGCATTCACACCCTTTTATAAGTAGAAATGTGGCTGTATTCAGAATCAGATTCAAACTGATATTGATTACTAGTCAGTACACACCTGCCATCAATTAAAGTCTGATCAAACCCATATAAAGTTCAGCTGTTCTAGTGGGATTTTTTGTCATTTACTCAGTTGCCTCTTACATCAAAATGTATGGTCTGCAAAGAGCTTAAAAAGCATCAGAGATCTCACTGGATATACCATGGAACACAATGAAGGCAGTCCTCAGCAAGTGAAGAAAATATAGCATAACAGACCAAAACCTGTGTGCCCCTCCAAAATTGATTTTAAAAAAACCTGAGATGTTGCCAAGAAACCTACAGCAACATTAAAGAAGCTGCAGGAATTTCTGGTAAGTACTGGTTGTATACTATACATAACAATCTTCATATGGGAGATAGCAAGATGGAAGCCTCTTTTTACATGAAAAAACATCCACGCCCAGCTACATTTTGCAAAACCCTACTTCAAGTCTGACAAAATGGGAAAATGTGCTATGGTCTCAGGCCATGTTTGAACTTTCTGACCATAATTCCAAAAAGTAAGAGCACTGCACATTGCTAAAAGTACACCATACCCACACTGAAGCATGGTGATGTCAGCATTGTTTTTCTGTACCTCAGCTGGAACTGGGGTTTTAGTCAAGATGGAATTATGAACAGTTCTAAATATCAATTGATTTGGCCACAAAATGTTCAGCCATCCGCTAAAATGCTGAAGATGAAGTGGAACGTCACCTTTCAATACAACGGCCCAAAGCATATATCCAAATCAACAAAAGAATGGCTTCACCAGAAGAATATCAAAGTTTTGAAATGACCCAGCTTCACCCCTGACCTGAATCCATTTGAAAATATGGTAGGATGACCTGAAGAAAACAGAGGTGCTACCAATCGGACAATTTTGCAAGGAAGAGTGGGCAGAGATTCTCAAGGCAAGATCTCCCATGCTAATATGCTTCTGCCCCAAGATTTAATGTTGCCAAAAAAAATCAAACGGTGTTTGATACAGGTGTGCATCTTTATGCAACCATGTTATTTACTTTTTTGTTATTTTACAGTTAACACTGTAAGATTTCAGTGTTTTTCAATTTAATTGTACAGCTTATATGTTATATTAAAAGTGGAAAGAATTCTGAACTGATTTATATTGATCTGATTTTTTTTTTGATTTTTTGGGGGGCATTTTAAATATGTGTCATTTTAACAGCGGTGTATAGACTTTCTATTTCTGCCAACCTAGCAGTTTCAAAAGCACCTAAAAAATGCAAGTAGAAAAAATAGGGACCACCTTTGGTGGGAAGGTAACGACGTTCCGTGCACCTTTGGCTTTTAGTCATGCTGGCCACATGACTATGGAGACATCTTCGGACAGCTCTGACTCTTCGGCTTTGAAACGGAGATGAGCACCAGCCCCTAGAGTCAGAAACGGCTTGCACATATGTGCGAGGGAAACCTATAGACTTTCTACATTCACTATACACATAATTGAAGTTTTGGCTAGATTTACCTTTCCATTTAACCTAGTTTTTAAAATAGTTTTATCTCAAGACTGAATATTCCAAAATAATTATATACTGCAGTTTACATCTGCATTGGAATAGATGCTTGACTACTGACCTATTTGCCATTTACATGAGCAAATAAAATATTACTATTATTGACTATCCAAATACCAACAATAGTCAAATATATTTGATTTTACACAATTGCATACTTTATTTGTAAGGCCCTCCTGCTTGGAAAAATGATTAGAATATTATGCCTGGATAATATATTTTTCAAAAATGATCATTTTCTTCGTTTAGGGGATAAAATTGAATTATAGACTGAATAGTAAATGCAGGTTTTAATTCATTTGGGGGGTAATTCATTTCAATATTCAGCTCCAAGTTTACCTCTGAACACGAAGAGCTTTAGGATTGAAATTGCCTAGTGCTGTATCATATCCCATCCAAATATATTGCAATTTCAAGATATTTGCATTCATAAGGAAAGTTTACATCAAATGCTTGTCAAAGAGGGAAACTATTCAATGTAGCTTAGAAAAGTAGGGAAAGTATGATGCAAAAACAAAAACAATGTCATTCAAATCTTGAAATTCTATCATGCTAATCTTGCCTACCTTCCTGTTTCTGAAGTAAGAATTTTTTTCATTAGAGCTGGAAAGTGATCCTAAAGTGATAATTTTGTAACATATTTAAGGCAGTTTTTAAAGGACAAACTAAGTAACCTATTTCTCAAACTTCTCTTTTAGGAGGAGATTACTATGACAGAAACCACATTATTGTAAATCAACTTAACATTGGTGAATGTACACAGAAATGGGACTTTGAAATATTATGAATGGTTGTTCTCAAGATAAACTAATTTTAAAATATGTATTAAATTGTCTGAAAACACTTGAACTACTGAAGACATAGTATTGGTCTGCCCAAGACTGCCAAATGAAGAATTAAAAAACAGCTTTATTTAAACTTAACCAAACTCTTAATTTTTTACTTCCACTAGTAATGTTATTCATAAAATATTGCAGGGTAATTTATGCCAAATGTTCTTAACAAGTTTGGATTGTTGGTAACCAAAACTTAAAATGCAACTTTGTACAGATTATACCTTCACAGAACTGATGCTTTGAAATATTATAAATTTATACTATACTTTTATATAACTCTAAATTAATTAAGACAATGGATGAAATTATTTGTCAATACTGTTTGTAATTCTAATGTAATGAATTCTGTATAATTCTAATTAAAACAGTTTCAAACATGCTAGAAATAACAAAAGGTTTTAAAAAGTGGTCCAAATTGATATCATCGTTTATTTTTACAAATAGCCAAAATTGGCTAAGGGATGGTATGTGATTAATTCTTTGTCTAGTATTTTCCCAAATTATGCCAAACCAATGCAGGCAAAGTCCTTATTTTCAAAATTCCAGTGTCATAGGGCAAGAGATTATAAAACACCTATTCCTCCTCGGACTGCTCCATCTGGAAAACTGATGAAGGTTTTACAGTTGCTTTCAAAGAAACAAGTTGGTAAATAGATGCTTTGTCTGATGTATCTTTGGCCCTAATGGTTTCTCCTTTGACAACTGCTATTGCTTAAATTTAGCAATCTGAATTGGTAAATCTTGTCATTAACATCATGAAGCACTGTCACAGCAGAAAATTTACCATATTGTTTACCTACAAACTAAGGAAACATATGTAACCATTTATTATATAACTTATATCTATGCAGGGTTTTTTAAAAACAAACAAACCCAAAGCTTCCTTTATATAAGCTTCAAAATATCCACAGTATCTAGTAAAAGAAAGCTAGTCAAAATTGAATTCAGATTGTTTTCTCTTTTTTCATCCTCAAATTTTCTACTATCCATCATTTCATCTTCAATAGTTTTGTTTCACACAATTTAAGTGTGATTTAATTTAGTTTCTAATATCATAGCCAAAAATCTTTCTTGTAGTATTTAGACCATTCAAAATAAAATACTGGAATATCCAAATATTCACAGCTATTCAAGCCCAACCACAGGTAGTGGTTGCAACTTATGTTGATTTTCGTTAACAGAACATCCATGGATCTCTAACTCCTAACCAGATGTTTTGCCACAGGTCCTACCAATAAAAGCAGCTGTCAAGTTCCAGATCCTAAAATACCATAAACCTTGATGTGTACAGAGCCAGGGAAAGTATGAGGTACAATGCTGCTCAGCTGTGTGAGCTACAACCCTGTAGCATTTTATATTGTAAAATACATCATATATTTACTTCTTGCATTTATTTTATGTAACTAATGTATTGATATTTTAATCTAAAGCACTTATTTAATAGATGGATTTTTATGTATACTAAAAACAAACAATATCTTTGATAACACACCTTTTAAATAAATTGTTCTTTCCAGCTCATGTTATCCTTACTCCATTTCTGACAACAATAGGCTTTCTTGAAACTCATTACCACATAAAGTTGTAATTCTAAACATAATTCTAAGAAAGTAAGACTAGATAAATACACTGTCAATTATTGCTGAGAAAATATCTGCAAGAGTATGTAAATTATGGAAGCAAACTATGTGTAATTAGCTTTTTTTCTGGATATGATGAGGTTTAAAGCCTTACAATGAGGTGGTATCTATTCAACAGATTTATCCTAAAATTAGCTTTGAAAGAAGCCTACCATAATGCATCTTTAAGATACAGCACACTGGCAGTGTTGCAGGAGGCCATCCAGGCTGAAAACTGGGTGTGGGGAGACCCATGCAGGCCCCCCCATGGCCTGTTTTTGCTAGCATAGGCATTGGAGGGGCGGTCCTTTGCTATATCCAGGCAAGCCCACAAGCCTTGAGTTTGACACCCCTGGTCTAGTTGGATTCAAGTGAATAAAGGATAGTTTCAACATGGCATTCTTTTCTGTTGATTCTGGAGGACAGATAAGCAACAAGGAATAAAAACCATCATGCTTTTAAAAGGCATTTGGGAACTATTACAAGTTTATGCTCTATATAAGTGATTAAACCATTCTACAATTTTATGAAGTTTTATTTGCTGCTACTATACTTTTAAAGAGAATTTTCTCATTTTTTACTGTGCTAAAGTGAAATAATCCTTTAGAAATAGCACAAAAGGTTTTTATAAAAGAGCACATCCTATTTTATTTTTTAAAATATCACTTTGCCAGTTGACAAACTTTGCCTTCAAATGACTTCATATATTGGATCTACAAGTAATTATCAATGCCATAAATTGTACTATATTTTTCAAACCAACTTTTGTCACTAAAGTAACATGCTATTGAAGAAAAAAGGAGAAGATAATGGTGGCTTGGAACACAAGAATTGCAGAGGGAATATTATCAAAAGTTATCCACCCAATCAAATACACTCCTCCTATTTCCACATTTGTACCTGGGTTAAGAAGGAAAAGTAATTTAAGAGCCATAATCTTCATTGTCCTGCTTATGAGCTTACATGGGCAGCAACATGCTGCTTCTCATATTCATGGACACAAAACAGGATGCTATACCAATTGTAGGATTTTCTTCATTTGAAGAAATTTATTATACTGCAAGATGTTTATTAGAAATGTGGCTTCATTCAAATAACACATCATTAGTCACAATATCAGATGACACTTTAAGGAAGCAAATTTAAGTAACACAAACAACTTTCTGTATAAACTCATCACTATATTTAGCATCTCCAGTGTGTTCTTATTTTGCACATTAAGAAATCAGGTAGAGTCCTGCTCATATTTCAGATTTGTTCATAGTAGACTCCTTTACACAATATATAAGTTTTCTTAACCTTGATAAGAATCTATCTTTAGATTACTTCAACAAGGCATTCAGTCCACAATGATATCACTAAGTTCTCTTTTTCTGCTTCTGAACCAAGGTTAAGGTCTTTAACACAAACAGTATCACAGCTCCATAATTGCTTCAGTGCATCCATGTGAGAGAGAGGAAATCGTAATCCATTTGCCTTCTTAAAGAAAAAAAAATGCTTGTTAAAAATCTAGTAAAATTAAACATTAGTTACATATAAATTAATTTACAGAATACATACTCTGGCCTAATAATAACTACATAATTGTGAATATAACTAGTGTTTCAGTTGGCACATTATGGTTTAAAATCATAGATCTAATATAATTCTAGAAAACTATTTCAAATAAGAAAATTCAACATACTTGTTGAGTTTTAAGACAAAATGATATAATAGCATGTTTATGAGAAATTGTTTTCCTGGTTTGGGGTTTTATCAATTAATTGAAGAAAAACTAAAAAAAATTCCCAACTGAAATTACCACTAAAGTACCACATCTTCCCAACTTTATTATGGTTTCATTTATTGTTTTCTCCTTATTCCAAAGAAGACTGGGTAGCATGTGGTGCTTTCCCATTTCAATTAAGAAAAAAAATTAGCATCCAACATGACTGGCCAAGGCTTCTGAAAATATTTCATTGGTGATCAGGAATTTTGACAATAAAGTTTTCTAATTAAATGAAAATTGCTATAGTTATGTAAGTTAATCAGCATACATTAATATATGTATGTATGTATGTATACCCCTAAATATTTGAGTCTGAAATAAAAAGTTATTTCTGTTCTCATGCTCTAAATAAAAGGTAGGGAAGTCATGTTTCATATCCCATCAATTAATGGGACACCATCTTGTGTGCTTCTTTTTGGTCGTGGCACTCCTTGGCAGCCATATCTTTTCTCTCTGGTTATATATAGTGCTTTACAGTTATTTTTATTGTTCCAATTATACATTTTCTTTGTCTCCCACAGTCACTCTGGCAAGAGGGGTGGTCATATAAATCAAAATATATAAACAAGTTTTCTTCCTGAGAACATGTATTCACATGTAATTTACAAGTGCATGTATGGATTCTATTTATCTACAAAAATAATGAAGAGGAAAATCCAAGTATTTTCAAAAATGAAGGAAAATGAACTACCATATTTTTCGGGCTGTAAAACACACTTTTTTGTTTTCCAAAAGGAAGAGAAAATGTCTGTGTGTCTTATATGTATTGGGAAAAACAGGGCAAAGAAAGCCTCAAAAATGGGCTGAAAAAGCCTCGGAAATAGGCCGCAAAAGCATCAAAAGCTGCCCCCCAAAGTCTCAAAATTGGGCCAAAGTCCCAAAATGGGTTGCAAAAAGCCTTGAAAATGGGCCGCAAAAAGGGCTTTAAAAATCCTAAAAAATGGGCCATTAAAAGCCCCCAAAATGGGCTGGAAAAAGGGCTGGAAAAAGACTGGAAAAAAACAGGAAAATATAGGCCAAAACCCTTTTGTTCCTTTCCTCTTCTAATTTTAGGTGGGTCTTATAGTCTGAAAAATATGGTATATTCCCTATGTAAAAAGACATGTGTACAGCTATTCCTCGACTTGTCAACTATTCATTTACTGACTGTTCAAAGATGCAACGGGAAAGAAAAAAGTGACTTATAGCTGAAACTCACTGACAACCATCATAGCATCCTCATAATCCCACAATTAAAAATTAGGTGCTTGGCAATAGATATGTATTTATGACAACTGCATTGTCCTGGGGTCACCATTGCAACCTTACTAGGCATCTACTGACAAGCAGAGTCAATGGGGGAAGCTGGAGTCATTTGACAACTGCATTCACTTAACAAATGTAGTGATTTGCTTAGCAACCATGGAAGAAAAACTCATAAAAGTGGGCATGAGTCGCTCAATAAGCATCTTGGTTTAGCAAGAAAAATTCTGGTTTCAATTGTGGTTATAAATCAAGGACTAACTGTACTCCTGACAACTGCAGACAATAAAATATAGATGACAATGCCATTTGAGAAGAGATATTTAGAATTTAAAAATAATAAAACATGGACTATAGCATGATAAGGTCTGCTAAACAGAAATAAAACCAACCTCTGATACTTCTTCCTCGTTCATATTCTCATCCCCCATCATATGAATCTGCCTTTTATTCTTTAAGCAGTGATAGACAAAAACCATTTCTTTGACTGAATCATTCTGAAAAACCGTAAGAAATATGTTTTTGTACATTAGCCAGCTAGTGCACAATGTAAATGCATTTATATACAATCACTAGCAGTTGCCCGTGCTTCACTACGGTGACTACGGTACTACCCTTTCTCTTTTCTTTCACTTTCTCTCTCTCTTCCTTCCTCCTTCCCTTCCTCCCT
>JANHFP010007316.1:0-13845 GCA_032468135.1 Calamaria suluensis
TCAATGTTGGTTTACTTCCAAAAACAAAGTGGATAGTTGCCAGGACAAACTCTGGCTGCAGTCCAAAGGTAATTCTTAGAGAACACGAACAAAATTGGCTTAGGAAATCTTACCCAAGAAGATGATGTCACCGAGAAGCTATAACTGCAAACTTCAACCTTTGACTCCAACACTGCTAATCTCAAACTGGCTAGCTTTAAAGGTTTTAGCTCAGCTGCGACTATTCCTCACTTCTTCCTGAATAGACCTTTTTCTAATGCTCTCTTGTCCTTGCGTCTCTGTCTTGGATCAGGTGGGAGAGCTGCTCCCAGTTACTCCTCTGAACCTCCCCTCTCTGGCTCCGACCCCAGTTCACTGGATCCAGCCTGGGCCTGCTCTTCTCTATTCTCATTCTCAGCTCCAGTCTCTCCCTCACTGCTCTCTGCCAGCTGTTCCTTCTCGACCTCCGAGTCAGACGCCGACAGAGGCATGACACTTTCTGACTAGCAAAGTCAATAGAGAAGCTAGATTCGTTTAGCATGGATGTCAGTTGCTTTTTTTTGCCGAGCCAAGTTGACGCAGGGTCACATTGTGGCTCCGCATTGTAATGGGCTTCAGGAGGGAACCCCATCTCCCCCACTGTGAAAGATGTGAGTGAAAAAGTTCACCCAATCAATTCCAACTTTGCAAGATCTTTTGCTTTCATAAGAAGTTTGAATTGATTGAGTGCATTTCTTTTTTGGTCTCACAAACTTTTGTTTCCCTGCAAACAACAGTGGGAAACACAACAAGAGAAACACGATAGAGCTGGGTTGGGGCAACGGCACGTGTGCCCACAGAGAGGGCTTTCTGTCCCCCCCTCTGGCACGTGCACCATAGTTTCGCCATCAGAGGTGTAAGATATCCTGCTTGAGCAGAGGGTTGGAAAACAACACCTCCAAGGACCCTTCCAACTCTGTTCTACTGTATCTTTCTTTATCTGGAATTTGAAAGAGACTTTGCCTAATATTGAAAGGAATCAGTGCAGATTTAAGAAACTCATCCTCTTTCCCTCCCTAATTCAACATTTTCCCAAAATATCCTTGCCATTACAAAAAAACGGCAGAATAGTAGACCTGGCTATGGGTGTACTTAATTCATGTAGGACTTCAATAATTGCTTAACATTCTTCACTCATATTTGATAAGGATCACAACAAGTAAATATTATTAACACAACTAAGTGAAGTTTAGAATCTCAGTAAATACTATAATTGGTATCATTAAAATACATAACAGTTTAAATGTTATTTTAATTTAGCTAGGCCATATTTCACAATGATAATTCTCCAGCTACTGTAGGATTTATTTGAGGCAAATTGTTTATGTCCACACCTTTTTCAATGCCGATTTTCTATTAATTCTCTTGGGAGATTCCTGTATATTCTAATACTTGCTCATGCACAACCCACATATTCTTTTCCTGCAGTCATTTCACTTTCTCATTTCTTTTACTTTACTTTTCATCCATAGTTAGGGTTTTTCCCCCCAATACATGCTTTTGATCTCTTCTGTGTTCAGAAATTCTCATTGTATTGCAAGCTAATTCTCTCATTCTTTCAACCTAAGCAATCAAAACAAGCACGCTTTTAAACTATTCTTTCATGTTTAAACTACCATTTTCAAAAATATTGAAATATTTTTTCATTGAAATATTTTTTCAAAGCTCACCATTCATTATTGTGATTCATGTTTAAGTCTCTGAATGGCCCAGCCGTTTTTTCTGCACTGTTGTCTCATTATCACCTATCTATTCATCTCACCTAGCAGAATCATTTTCCCCCAGACTTAATAATTTATTCATTTCCTAAAACAAATTTCTGGCTGTTATCAATATTCCCCTGAATTTAACATGGAACTATCACCTATTCTTCACTTTAATACATGTCAAGAACAACGTAGATAATTTACTTAACAGGGTTTTTTTCCCCGTTTGGATATATTTTAGATCGGGGCTTAAATTTTCAAGTCTAGGCCTACTAGCAAGGCAAAAACCTTACTCTCCACCAGTTGCCCTGTCCCCTTAAAGCTTATGAAATTACATTTTTCTTTAGAATAAAGAGTCTAAAAAATTGATTAGAACATTACACACACCTTCAGATGTGTGTAACTTGCACATGACAAACAGGAAAAAGCTAAATAAAAGGATTAACACCAAACAATCAAGGAGAAAAGACAAAAGCTACACCCTCACTAACACTGCAAGGGGACAATACTGTAAATAAACGGGGATAAAACACACCCAATAGAACTGATAATGTTACTTAATTGGCTACGAAACATCTGCAAGCAAAAAACCAAGCTCAATATTAAGGACTCTACAAAACACTGTATTCTTTTTTTTAAAAAAATTAAGCTATTTATTAAATTTCTATAGTTATCCCATTTCAAGCAAGGGACTCTGGGCAGCAAGCAATCATAAAACAGTTTAAAATAGTTACAACACAGTACAAAATTAAATATATATGGCATCTGAGGGGAAAAAAAGCCACACTAGATGTAAATATAAGCCAGTAAATTAGGCTCTTCAATACTGCCAGGCTCAAGTCCAAAGTTAAGTCTTCAGGGCCCTACTAAAGGCCAACAGGGTTGGGGTCATCCTCAACTCTGAAGGGTGAATGTTCTACAAGAAAGAAAGGCATGTCTCCTAATCCCTGCCAGCTAATGTTCCTTGGCTGACAGGACCTGTAGCCTATCCAACCTCTCATCAACTAGGCAATGCATAGCCTTCTTAAAACATTTTTTTTCAAAAATTATACTGCTTAAATAAATGCACTTTGCACAGCCAGGTAAGCCATAGAAATATATGGGCACAATGTATTTAGAGGTAAATGTATAAAATCTGAAATGTCAAGTTTAGCATAAATAACAAGGAGACTTAAGCTCATTGTAGAGGAGACGGAATAGATAAAAAAAAGAAAAAGGAAGAATAAAAGTGTGGCAACCAAGCCTAAGAGAAACAACTTTTGGACATGATCTACAAACAATGAATATGCAGTAGTCAGTGCGACAGAGAAATTCAAGAAAGTTTCTAGTGATTAAGACAAGGTGCTTGATTTTCATTTTAAGGCCAAGAAGCAACAATGTCTTAAATTTTGACAAGCAGGGTATTAAGCAGGGCATTACCATTACAGCAAGGTGGGAATATCTGGGTATGATATAGCAGTTTAGATTAAACCAATGGTCATTGTGACTTTGCAACATCACTCTTGGCTACTTTCCCCATCTATAAAAAGTTCAATTTACTGGAGGTACCACTATTCTTCACCCCAAGTTAATAATTCAGATTAATGTATAACCAGAAACGGTGAAAATATTTCCCATCTTATAAACTACTAATCAGCAAAATCTGCCTTCTATTTACTTCCTGAAATATATATATATATATATTTAAAAAAAAACAATCCTAGATTTTTTTTAAAAAACGACTCCTCTGTCTTGAATATATGCTTTTCCGTTGGGTCAAGGAAGATGTTTGTCCATGTAATTCAATTAAATCTGTCAAAGAGCTATCTTTAAATATTTGAGAGATTTTAAAATATTAATTTATGGCGTGTCATAAATGGGTGTTTCAGGAAGTGGTGGTTGGCAGCTCATTGGGCTGTGTTTACGCATTATAACAATGAAGGCTCTACTTTCATTAAAAAAAATAAGTTTGTTTACTGTAAGGCATGGGCATTCTGCAAAATGCCCTAAGAGCAACTGGGAAGGAAATCTGTGAGAAAGAAAAACGTTTTGGTGAGTGCCAAGTTTTAGAAGCTTTGCCAACACAAAGTACGGAAACCATTTTAAAATTAACAGTAAATGTAAGTGTTCAGACTATAAACCAGAGAAGCAGAAAATATTGCCAACAATGTGCTGAACCTCATTGCAATGAGCCATATTTCAAACAGTACTAAAATACATTAATAAAAAACAGATTGCAAGGGTTTCCTGTAGCATAAACGGAAGCTAATAAGAAAAAGAAAATCCTAGGATTTTAAAAATGGCTACTTGTTGTCATATAAATCAAATCCACAGCAAATACATGAAATGTAGTGTCCTAAACTATGCAATCAAATCTGGTCAAAACATTGGTGATAGAACAACTTGTCCCCATCATTAAGCAGCCTTTTGGAATTGATTTTGTGTATTGTAGTTGAACTGAATAACAAGAAAACATGCCTTAAGAACACCTGGTCTTCATTGACAGTGGAATATTAGATATGATTATCTAGAAGTATATTCCACTAGGCTCTTTAGCTTGCCTGAATGAGATTGGATTTGTAGCCTCTTATTTAGCTGAACCCAGCAGGATATAAAACAAACGGGAAAATAAAAGAAACTAAGTAATCAAAGACAGATGTCAGAGTGTTCTATTAATTGGGTATAAAATTTCAGACTGAAATAAATCCTTTATATACATCTGATCAGAAAATATCGAGCAGTTTTCATTTTTATTTAATAGTCATCTTTCCTAAAGTGAAGGCAAGGAAAAATCTTTTTCTTTATGCTAGAAAGTGATATTTCATATTTAATGAGTCTATGCAAAAAGTTCCATGTTGACTGATATTATGGTTAGAATAAACTGTGCACAAACCTGTCACTATCATTAGGCATCAGTCTGAACCGTTAAACTTGACCAATATGAGGCTCAGCTATTTAGCCAAAGAAGGCACATTTGGGGAGATACAAATACAGCCTGAGTCAGCTGATCCAGAATGCCAGCTAATACTGAGCTGGCCAACACATTGCAAATTAAAAACATAAAAAGGTGTCAAGCTACCTACTTGAAAGAAAAAACAAATGTACATTTTTCTTGCTTCCTACTTCATATTATACTATACCAAGAGAGTCAGAAGAAAGTGCCATTCGTTGTACCAACTTTATTAAAGAATGAGATTTTTTTTAAAAAAAATTAAAAAAAATACTAATTTGTTTTCCTTTATACACAAAAAAGCAAACAGTTCTGATAAAATTATGCCAGATTTTTTTTTTAAATAATAAATATATTATTTCAGAAAACAGGTGTGGTGCACATGATATAGTTTCAGGCTGGCATGCAGAATTAATCTGAACACAAAATATTCCAATTAATACACATACATGCGTTAAAAAATATGCTTAAGCCATGCCATGTTAGAACTCCAGAAATCTCTATTGATAAGGAACTAATGCAAGAGTGAGAATGACATCAACTAAAGGGGGAAAGTGTGAAAATAATATAAAAATATGACTCACGGACCGTAAGTGTAGAGTTTATGTCAAAAAGAAAGATGAACGAGACTTCAGATTGGATTTAGAACAAAATAACTGTGTAGATTTTTTTGGGGGAAAAAAAGAAATAAGAACTTATGTTAACACTTTTGAGAAATTATTTTTAGAATCTATGATAAATCAAGACTGCCATGTGACCCGGACATATTAAAATAAAGTCTATGGAGATTCTCAGCCATCTAAGTCATGCTTGTCCCAAAGGTGCTTTTCAAGAGGCATGTCAACTCTTGAAATGACCTTAGCTGAAGCCATACCTTTCATTTCTAAGTTGCCATGCATATGGGGAGGGGGAGGTGAGGAATGTAAAATGTTTTAGTCTACAGTGCCAGACATAACAGTGATAAGGCTCATGAGAACCAAGGTCAGCAGAATGTGCCCTAGCAATGGAAGGAGGGAGTGATGAGAACTTCACTGCCTGCTTGGTTGATTAACATGACCTGTGACACAAGGGGGATGGACAATATCTATTTTTTAATTATACTGTACCAAAGCACGGGAATTATTCAGAGTTGGTTTCACATTTCAATGTGCCGATATGATGTACCCAAATGGGATCTTTGAGAAAAGCCACATCCTCAGAGTCTTGAATTGGTTGGGAGCATTACTCAGAACCATGACAAGGCAACTGAGGTGGAGGGATACAACACAATCTATCTCCAGTCTATAACACAGTCCTTTCAACAGTTCCAAGAAGGTTCCACACCAGGGGTGGGTTTCACTTATCTTTGCTACTGGTTCACTTGTACACCAGCCACTTCTGCGCATGCAGAGCATATTTGATGACGTCAGGGCGGGCGGGCGGAGCCTTCTGCTGCTACTGGTTCACCTGAATCGGGATGAACCGGGAGCAACCCAGCACTGCTCTACACCCATTTGCACTATTCAGGGAACACTGATGACACAGATAAATCTCCAGGTAATCTCAATGACTCTCTAAAAAGGTGGTTCTTAACCTTGTTGGAGGTACTGAACCCCACAAGTTTCATATGCATATTCACTGAACCCTTCTTTATTATATGTTTTACTATGTTGTACATATTCATCTGAGCACTTTCTTTTTTTGCTTGAACCGCTGAGACTGACTCACCGAACCCCTAGGGTTCGATTGAACCCAGTTAAGAACCACTGCGCTAAAAGAATGCTAATGACCAGATGTCTGCAAGGAATATAAATCCTTCCATTTCCCACCATCCAGTCAGAGCTAAAGAAGTTTCTTGGATGAGAAGCAAAACATCTTCCAAGAAAAACAAGAAAGTCCAGTTGCCTCTTGAAAAAGCACCTTTGGGACAATTAGAATAAAGTATAGACATTTTGGTGAAGATGATTGGCCCAATTAATTCACTAATCATACATTCTTATTCTCTTAACTGTGTTCTGACTCATGAAGGAGAACCAGGAGTGTCCAATGTAATATTTTAAAATCAACAAATGCAACATGAAGAAGTGAGAAAACAGCTTGCATTGAAAAGAATGGCAGGTTCCTTACTAGTTTCTTATTATTAAAAATGAAGGCAGAAAATGAAATGGAAGGATTTTTCTGGGCATGTGATGAATCATACAAGCAAGAGTGAGCAACAGATGATCCCATGTTCAAAGTCAGGATTTTGCTTTTCACCAGAATACACAGCAATTAGCTCCCTTCAGTGAAATAATTGGCTTTGTTCCTGGTTATAAAGGAAGCAATGAACACTTTACTCTGCCTTTAAGAATGGATTTATCCCTCTACTAATGTACAGTAAGGATGAAAAGAAATGGAATATCTGAAGCTATGCCAAGAACCTTCATCCTGAGAGAAATACTAGCAAGTATAGTTGGAAGTGGAGTTCCTGTGTACAACTTACACACACAGAGGGCATGGATCACATTATCAATCTGAAGGGGACATGTGAGCCCTTAAATGCCAGATCCATTTAAAGCTTGTGATCTGCTTGACTTGTATACTAATTTATGCCACACTCAGTAAAAGAAGTGAAATGAGAGCTTTTTTCAGGGTGAAGGGGAGAGAATGAGAAAAACCATCTGCCAAAATAATGACTTACTTGGTATTATTTCTTTTCTTTCTAAGCCACTATTTCATTAAGTCTTAGCAGTGATTCTCCTTATATTTTCCCCTTTGTGAAAATAAACTTCCAGGGTGTCTGTTTTCTTAGACTGCAAATTTACAAGCCTTTTTGAGCACTGGTCCTCCAGTCACCATCATTTAGTTAACGTGGATATTATCAAAAGAACCAGAGAAACCATGGTGGCCTAGTGGTTAGAATGCAGTATTGCAGGCTAACTCTGCCCACATCATGGAATTCAATCCTGACAGGGTTCAAAGTTGACTCAGCCTTCTATCCTTCTGAGGTTGATAAAATGAGGAGCCGGATTATTGGGGGCAATATGCTGACATTTGTAAATAGCTGAGAGAATGTTGTAAAGCACTATGGAGCAGTATACAAATCTAAATACTATTGCTATTACCATCAAACTATATTTAGGAGAACACTATACTCATATCTTTCCTCTTTTAATCCAAATATTATATGATCAAACTGATATTTTATTTATTTAAAAGAATACGGCTACCCATATCTTGCAAAACTCTGGATCACTTAAATAAATAATAAAACCACAAACCAGTTACCTACCAAATCTATACAATTCTTGGGCTCCAATTGTACCCTATCACCAGGGGGGAGGGGGACACACACATGTCTTTTTCCTGGAAAACTAAAAGTGTGGGCCTGCCAGACTCCAAGGGGAAGGGTATTCCATAGAATACAGTCTGCTATAGAAAAGACACACTTCCTAGGCCCAACTAGATGGTAATATTTAACGAAAGGAATCTGGAGTAGGTTTACACAATCTGGTGGAATGGTCAGATATCATCAGGGAGAAGCAGTCCTACATATAATCTGGCCCTGTGCCAGGCAATGGCTAGCATTTTGAATCCCAGTGTGAATTGACAAAGATGTGAACAATTCAGAAATGGTACCATTTATTTATTTGCAACCTTTTTTTAGCTCAGGGCAACTCTGGATACCTTTTGATATTAAAAGGGATAAAACCATAATAATCAGAATACAAAACTGTAATTAAAACAATACAAAATTATAATTAAAAGATGGCAGGGGAGGAAGCAAGACACAGAGGCAGAGTGGGAATCTGAATCAACTATTAGTTCATTACCCACTTCCAGCATGACACGGCCCCAGGCCAACAGACAGAGCCAGATTTCCAGGCTCTTGCAGAAGGTTAGGAGGGAGTGAGTCAATTTGACCTCAAGGGGGGGAGGGAGGAGATGTTCCAAAGACCCCGGGGGCCATGACAGAGAAGGCTCTTCTCTTGGATGCTGCCAATGGGAATTCCTTGACTGACAAGATCTGCAGCATGCCACCTCTGCTGACATGGCTGGGGTGGGCCTGAACCATAGATCTGGGACAGTTCTTGAAATAACTTGAACCTATGCCTTGCATGGCTATATAGATACTAACCAATACAGTGCTTTCCCAAAAATAAGACCCTGTCTTATTTTTTTTGAACCCTGAAATAAGCCCTTGGCCTTATTGCCATGCACTCAAAAGACTGATTCAGCTTATTAACAGGAGATGTCTTATTTTGGGAGAAACGGGGTATCTATTAGTTGTTGGAATTGCACTTGGAAGCAGACCAACAGTCAGTGCAAAAGACTCCTCCCACCACTGCACTCTGTATCAGTTGAAGCTTCTGAATTCTCTTCAAGGGAAGCTGCATGTAGAACACATAGCAGTAGTCCATCTAGAGCACACTGAATGAGTTCAGGGATTCCTGATACAGTAGAGTCAGTGTTCTCTACTTTGCATCCAATATTTTAAATGAATTAAAAGTCTGGGCCCCAAAAATGGAAATATTTCTGTTACTCTGACAATTAAACAATGCTACATGTGAAATACGGGTTTAAAAGTAAGAAATAATTATCACTGTGAAACAGGTGGTGATTTTTTTAAAGTTTCTGTGCACAAAGCCTATTTCCTGTTCAACATCTTGAAAATATTATAAATTAAAAAACAAAACCCAACACTAAAAAGCTACAACAAGGATCTGCATTAATCTCCACCCAAACATTTTCTTATTAAAGATATAAGCCGGGTTTTAGCAGCTACCAAACTTTGACCCTTTTTTCATGCCTTTTTAAAAAAGAAACAGAATACCACAAGGTTTGTAAAAGATCCTCTTTCAACTTGGTCCAAATCATTAAGGATCAGGTACAATTGGGGGCCAAATTCAAAACTTATTTTCCTCAACTGAGTAGTAACCTCATAAATAAAAATAACATTTTAAGAGAATACCCTGAAATTTCCATTAGATTACCAAACTGGAAATAACCATC
Source organism: Calamaria suluensis (assembly GCA_032468135.1). Lineage (NCBI taxonomy): Eukaryota > Metazoa > Chordata > Lepidosauria > Squamata > Calamariidae > Calamaria > Calamaria suluensis. The sequence goes on from JANHFP010007316.1 coordinate 9,625, forward strand.
CTGATATTTTTAGCAGAGTGGGACATAGGTACTATAACTGTATTTTCAGATAAAGGATAAACTCAATATACATCCTGCAAATCATTCTTGGACAAATGATGAGCCATTTGTCAGAGACTAGAGTAGACCAGTCATGAAGACCTCAGAAAAGTTATTTGGATGCTGTGATGTGCCTATGCATGTAAAGATCAGAGTAGTAGCCACCTAGAGCCATTTCATTACCAGATGGGCAGCAAATAAATTTAACAAATAAATGAAATAGTATTCTCCATGACACTGCCATAGCTGAATGATGATGTCTAACTTAATTATCCAGAAGCTTCACCACACTACTGCTTCTGCTGGCTTGGACCAACGTGAAAACATTGGGAAAGATTCATTTTGTGAAAGATTTTAGAGAGGTTGGAAACCTATTTTCTCTCGCATGTAATTGATTAAGGTAAAGGTTTCCCTTGCACATATGTGCTAGTTGTTCCTGACTCTAGGGGGAGGTACTCATCTCTGTTTCAAAGCCGAAGAGCCAGCGCTGTCCGAAGACATCTCTGTGGTCATGTGGCCAGCATGACTAAACACCAAAGGCGTTTTACCACAATCAATTCTAGGAAAATACCCATTAGTTAAGGTTAGGCTTTACTGTAAATCTGCCTTTTGAGATAAGGTCATTTTCTGTGAATACAAGTCAACATTTTATACACAAAATATAGCTACTTACTACAGGGAGTATTCCGATGGCTCACAAGCTGTGGAAATGACATGACAGCAGACATCATGAGCTGATCATTTTGATCTGATTCTTCTTCAATGATCTGGTCAGCCCAAACTACAGCTTTCTCTCTGCGAATGAGCTGTTTTAACTCCGTGAAATCATCTTCAATGACACTGTTGGCTAACTTCATCCCTTTTAAAGCAACATACTGTTTTATTAAAATTGGAAGCGAAAAATTTAGGATTCTGTAAAAATAAGAAGAAAATTGTAAGTATCTTGAAAACATCCTGGGTGACAGCACATTAATTTTATTTAATAATAATATAAACAGGCATACATACAATTAAAGTGAAATACAAATATTCGGAAGGAAGATACAAATGATTTCACTGTTGGGTATTTTGATGAGATCTCCTTCCTCTTCCTCCCTCTTTGGCAGCTGCCTAAATCAATAGTAATTATTTTCCAGCAAAAATTCTCATAGAGTTCTCTTTAGCAAGATTTATTGAGTTGGATGGAATGAGGTTACAAAATGTCAGCAGCCAAACTGTTTTCAATTTAGAACCAATAGACTGCTGTGTACATTAGTGTAGTTATTTTCTGTTACTCTAACAGCTCTTTGATGAAGTGGCAAGGAGGCTGGTTTCTTCACTAACTGTTTGCAGCTGGTCACTTGCACATTGTTTCTTGAATCACTATCAGTTTCAGAATCAACTGTTAATACAACGTTTCATAGGTTAATCACCTACAGCTGCTTCTTGTTCATGGGACATATCTTTCTTTGGGACTCTCTTGTTTGCCAGAATATGTTCTTTGATCATCCTACATAAGAAAAAACTTTGGAGCCAAACAAAATCAGGTTTAAGCTACTGCACGGGTCACCTGCAAAACCAATTTTTTGTTTTGTTGAAGTAAATCCAGGAAAGGGCTAAAGTTATGTCCTCTTTGGAATTAGTTCCAGAATTGTTAGAAGACATAGAAAAGTCCAGAAGTTTTGACTTTCTTCATATTAATGTATGCTGGAAAACGTGTATGACAGTATAGATCAACTTTCTTGCAAAAGGCTACTTTTGATGGCATTTTAAAGTTTGCAATTAAAAAGTAGATCGGATATTAACTATTCTTACTTGTTTTCTGGAAAACAAATGATTTTCAAATGATTAGAGATAAGATTTTGATGAGTATTTTAAAAAAAATATTTGAACATTAAATTAATGCCAACTAATTACATTTAAGTATCTTAAATTCCTATTACTTTTTTTAATTACACATACAGTAAAAATTCCATCTAAGAAGTATGTCTAAAAGAAAACATAGAAGCTTACTCTAGGTTTAAGACAATGAATATTTTCCCGCTTGGATATTTACCTCATCTTTCTCAATATAGTGGTACTTTGGTACTCGTCGTTCATTCGTTCCACTAAAAGTGACAAGTACTGAGCAAACCATGTGACTTATCACATGAGCCTTTATTTAGGCCAGAAGAATTAATCATGTGGCAGTCAACACCAGCAAGTTCTATCCTGCACATTGAATATCGTCAGAAAGACGAGTACTGGGACAAGATTTTTGTTTCAAAACAATGAATGAATGAATGAGTTTTGAAACAGTCAAGTACCCTGTTTCCCCTCATGTAAGACTTCCTCATAATAAGCCCAATTGGGCTTTTGAGCACATGGCAATAAGGCCAAGGACTTATTTCAGGGTTCAAAAAAAGAAAAGAAAAGTGAGGGACTTATTTTCAGGGAAAAACAGTACTGAGGTATGACTGTACAATAATTGAAAGTATGAGCTCCAAGTCACAGTAAGTCTCATGTGACTATAATACACAGTCACATAGCATAGTTTAATATGTTGGGCATGATTTTTATACTACATGCAAAAGAATTTGGTCTTGTATTTAGGTGGAGCAAAATGTTCTGTATGGGATACTTTTAATTTTCTAAAAGAAAAATAAGATTGACTCCATTTATAGCTTTTGCAGAAAACTATCCAAATGATCCATTGCCAGTTTAAATATAAAGCTAGTATAACTACTGAATTTATGGGCATCAAAAATAATTTTGAAGTAGAAAATATAATTAAATGAGGCATTTTTATTACAGACTTACTTTTCTGTTTGCTTATACTGGTGTTCTTGTTGGGATGCTATTGTTTTCATGTATTCAATTTGCGTTCTCAAATCCTGAATTTCCAATTTCAAGTGACAACACTCCAGATCTCTATGTAGAGCCTTCAAAAAATTAAAAGCAAAATTATGCACCATACAACTAAAAAGTATCAAAACATACCTTTTGTAAGAACAATGCAAGCCATTTATTTCAACAATGGGTTTGACTCCAGGGTTACAAAGAATGTGATCAAAAGTCCAGAAGGCAGCTGAGACCTTGCTGAAGCTCTGTGACACATAGAAAACAAGCAAAAGATCAACCATACATTTGTGGTTTGAGAGGCCTGCAGAGTGCTCCTGAGGGCAAAAACTTTTTTCTTACCTTTTTGAAATAACAGGCCCTTTTTTTGGCCTCCCAACCCCTCCACACGTTGTGGTTTTGCCCTCCCCAGCCCCCAGGAGCACTCTACAGGCCTTCCAAACCCTCTGTGCATCCGTTGTGAAACCCCCCCCCTTTTTTTTGTTTGCAAAAGTGAGACACGAGGTGGGATTTCGGGAGGCCAAACTGGCTGTATTTTGGGTATAAGAAGACCCACCCTCTTTTAAGGGTGGGAAGGAAGTGTGTCTTATACTCCCAAAAGTATGGTATATTAAAAAAGAAATACATCATGAGAACCATAAAAAGAAACCCATAAAAATAAAAAATAACAGAAATACAGAATCAAAATCCTTCAGCAATGCACATTCTAATATTCACCCTGGCCCAGGTCTGCTCAAAAACTCTTAAAATATTTTTTTTTTTTGAAAGTGGGGATAGGGCTTTACAGACTTGAAAGAGGGGAAGATGCCTGTTCCTGAGGGCAGGACAATCATGCATACTGTAAGACTAGACATTAGAATTTTTGGTATTTAAAAAATCTTAACTGTTGTGCTTTCTATTTATCAGCATGTTTCTAGATGCTGAAAACTGTTGACCAGTTAAGAAGTGACAAAATGCATAACCTTCATTAAAGACTATTATATGGAAAATATTGTTTCAAGAATTGCTTCTTTTTTTAAAAAAAATACTTTGGCTTTTCTTCCGATTCTAAGCATCTTTTACTTTTCCATGAATAGCAAATGATAGCTCTTTATTATAAGAGTCCACTATACACCTGGTTTGCATGATAAAATGAAGCCAAGTGAGAACCACTCAAGGAGAGAAGCTATCCCATGCTTTTATTTCTTTCCTTTATCTGGTTGATGAATAACATTCCCAAGTTTTCATTAAGATCTTCTGCTAAAGTAGGCACAAGTAGGCAAAACCTATGACTTGTGTGCCACATCTGGCTTCTAATTGTAATAAGTTAACTAACCTTGATAAACAGGAAGAACTGCAACCAAGACTTAATTCTCCATAGTTCTC
>JANHFP010007316.1:27150-40342 GCA_032468135.1 Calamaria suluensis
ACATAGCAGGGAGCCAGGTATGCAATCAGCACGCCCATCTGAACCCCTTGACCCCACTTCACAAACAGGGACTCACAGCCGGTCGTCTGAGGAACAGTGGTTTCTCTAGGTTGTAGAACTTCTTTAAGAATGACCGCAACTCCCCCACCCCTTCCCAGGGTCCGAGGCCGATGAAATGCTTTGAAACCTGGTGGGCAGATGTCAACCAGAGGGATACCTCCCTCTGGGCCCAACCAGGTTTCGGTGACCCCAACCAGGTCCGGGCCCTCTTCCTGAATCAAGTCCATGACCAGGGGGGCCTTGTTTACCACGGACCTGGCATTGCATAACATCAGCCGGGACACCTGGGCCTGATTTACCTCACAACCAGTTCTACAAGAAAGGCCTTGAGGGTCGGAACACACCACCGGTTGCCTATAATTCATCTTAAAGCAGATGAACGAGAACATTCAGAATTCCAGAATTAAACATTTACAGGGGACAAAAACATACAAAATAAATCATAAAAATAATTACATCAATTCATAGCAAAGATAACAGAAAAAGGTAACTTTCTCATTCCAGGCTCTCAAATTTACAGTATTGATTTAGTTCTATTTTTAGAAGAATCTATCATATCCACTCCCTAAAAAGCAGAAGCCAAATTTGACATGATCAGCATGCATTCACTAGTGGAGGCCAAGGAAGAAAAGTCTAACTCGTTTCATTGGAGAAAAGGTGTTTTGGAATAAACCTGACCTCCTCATTTCTGTTGAAATATCACCTATGCAACGGAGTCTTCAGTCATTTCCAACTTTCTCCTGCCAAAAAAAATTTCTTAAAAATCTGCCCATCTTAGCTCTGCTTTACATATTCACATTGTTGCTTTCTGTTCCATAGAAAATTTCTGCCACTAGAAGACCAACTTTCTGAAGAAGGCACAATTTTTTGTTCCTGAACAATTTTCAAGTATTTTTCTTTTTGTCTCCTAGGGCAGTGGTCACCAATCCGTGGACCACTGGTGGTCCATGGAAAAATGTTGTTGGTCCTCAGAAAAAACTATTTGCATTTTTATATTGCCCTAAATACTATTTATCTTTGTAAAAATCATATTAGTGCTTTATGGGATTTAAAATTATGAATTTAGTGGTCCCTGAGGTCCAAAAGGTTGGTGACCCCTGTCCTAGGGCCTACACACAAAATGCCCAATTTATTGTCAATAACAGGTGATTTTTTGAGGGGAGGGGAAGGTCTTATCAGCTTGATTTCTAACAGCTACATGGACAAGTCCTTGCAGTTTTCTTGGTAACATTTTTGGAAGTGGTTTGCCATTGTCTCTTCCTAGGATTGAGAAAGAATGACTGGCTTAATGGACACTCAACTGGTTTATGCCTAAAGAAGGCTAGAACTCAGTCTCCTGGTCTTGCCTGGTGCCTTATAGGTTTTCTGTCTATACCAAATAGTATGCAAAAGTTTTGAAGGTACATGGAAGTGGGCATTGTATGCCTGGCAATACCCTGAAGGGATTTTGATGGATTGAGCAACGTCACCACAACCAAAACCTGGCTTCTCCAATTCTAGCTTGCTTCCTGTTCCTGTGAAAGAAATGTATTCTGATTGGTTGTCAGACTCCCATGGGGCCATGGAGGGGTAACTTTGTATGATGGGAACATTACAGCTTTTTCAACAAACCATGTCTAATAAGCCACTGCTTAATGGATCATGAAATGTATATTTGATATAAAACTCATTTTGTGGAGGTGGGTACAGATCAAAAAAGAAGTGGATGTTCATTGATTTATTTTTGCAGTGTTTCATCTTTATGATTATTGCATAAAATGAATATGTGATTTATTTGTCGATATGTGCAATGAATGTCGTAAGGGGTCAGGGTTGATTAAAATAAACAAACTTACCCCTGCATGGCCCCATGGGAGTCTGACAACCAATCAGAATACATTTCTTTCACAGGAACAGGAGGAAAACTAGAAAACACATACATAATAATGGCACATACATAGAAATGTCCATACCTGATGCAAGGTTAACCCATGAACCAAAACTCCTTTTTGAGGATCTTCTCGAACAGCTAATGATCCTGAATTTACTAATAGGTCACGTATCTGCTCATTGTAGACCTAGGGAAAAATGTCTTTAATTTGGTTTGGATAGCTCTACCACATTTGCATTTTTAAATTTTGGAAATGCAAAAACAAACTTGCAAAGTTAGTGACCTCATGAGGTGGGAGGGGCTATTATTTCAGCTTTCATGTCAGGAACTAACTAGAGTAACCTCACAAACTATAATTGGAAACCATTGCTTAAACCCGTGATGGCAAATCTATGGCACACGTACCACAGGTGGCATGGGAAGCTATATTGGTGGGCACATGAGTACAACCGACCAACTGATTTTTGTCCTTCTGGGCCCACCGGACGTTAGGAAACAGGCTGTTTCTGGCCTCTGGTGGGCTTTCAGGGGGGTGGGAAAACTTGTTTTCGTCCTCCCCAGACTTCCTAGAGAGGCTCTGGAGCCAGTGGAGAGTGAAAAACAGCTCCAAAAGCGTGTGCCAAAAGCGGTGAGAAGGCAGTGGGGTCACGCATGCATGCATGCTTGGGGCACATAGAATTATGGGTGTGACCACACAACTGACCCCCATGCCACCACACTCCCTCTGCTTTTGCTGATGGCAAAAAGGTTAGCTACCACTGCTTAAAAAGGTTAGCTACCACTGCTTTAGACTGTTTTCAGTTGTCAAGAATTGAATGGTCAGAAATCAAGTTATTATTAAACTCTCTGAGAATATGCAGGTCATTGTGTTCATCAGTTTCATTATTTGAGTTAATCCTTCCATCCTCGCCTGCAAACAATATTAGAAAATAAGAAATTGTATCTAAATAATACATTTAAATACACTTGCAGTACAGAATAATCATTTGTAGTACGGAAGAATCCTCTGCCCAGTAAAATAACAATTTGATGTAGTACAATGACATAAAAACAAATCTTTAGAAATTGCAACCTATTGTAAGAATTTATATGCTTGATCAGTTTAACAGTTAAGATACCAAGCTACATCGGTTATGGATGACAAATGAATCAATTCAATAAATCTCACATGCAGTCTTGCACATACATATTCTGCATACTACTCAAAATCCCATACTGTTAATTCCATCTAATTTACATCATACTACCCTGTTTTTGCAAAAATAAGACATCCCCTGATAAGAAGCCCAATTGGGCTTTTGAGTGCATGGTAATAAGGCCAAGCGCTTATTTCAGGGTTCAAAAAAAATAAGACAGGGTCTTATTTTTGGGGAAACACGGTACTTGTAGTTAGCACTTGACTTTTACCTAAGATATGTCACATAATTCCCAAGAGAGTAAAAGACTATCCTCAGACACCACCGAAAATTGCGAAGGCAATACTACGGGCAGAGTAAATTACATAAAAGGAATTAAAAATAGCAATGCTGTACATAAGGTATTGGCAAGGTTCCTGGACATGAACTGGACTGGAAGTGAATTCTAGAAAACTAAACTTAAATAAGTCATTATTAGCTCATAGATAAGTGAGGCAATCTGTCAAAAGTAATAAGGCTTAAATAAATACAGCATGAAGATTAAATGACTAAAAGAGGGATGCTCTTTCTGGAAGATTGTATTTTATTGAAAAAAAATATTGTGCAGAATTTCTTAACTTCTTACCTCAAGATATGAAATTGCAATACTGCAATGCTTCTCTTCTTTCATTCGATCAATAGAATTGTAAAGCTCCATCATAGTCAGGTACATTACTCCAGGGTCTTCAGGGGACCCAAGCATTGTATGAGTCTTCCCAGCTCCAGTTGCGCCATAAGCAAGTACTAAATTGTGAAAAAGAACAGGGAAATTTTGAATTGACTTTGGACTCATGACCCTAAGCAAAATACAAGCAACCCATGGATTTTTTGCCCATTTACAAAAAATGTGGTTGAGGAAATGTGGCAGCCAACCATAATTTTATGCAAAAAATAGACTAGCACATCTCTTTAATGGAACAGGTATTTTGAGCAGAACTTTTATAATGGCTTCTCTTTTCAGAACAGTCAAGAAAGAACCACAAGAAGAGTTTATTGCTCTTAATGACTATATTTTTCGGAGTATTTCCTCCCCCCCCCCAAAGAGGGTGGAAATGTTGGTGCGTCTTACACACCGAATGCAGCCATTTTTGGCTTCCTGAACTTCCGCCCTACTTTAGCTCATAGGCCATTTTTTTTCCAAAAACGGGGCACACAGAGGGTTTGGGAGGCCTGCAGAGTGCTCCTAAGGGTTGTGAAAGGCAAAAATGCAACAAGTGGGGGTTTGGGAGGTGAAAAACGGGCATTTTTGCCCTCCCTAGCTGGTCTCCCAAACCCTCTGCGTGCCCCATTTTTGCAAAGAATGAGCTCATTTTTCGCCTCCCAAGTGTCACATTTTGGCCCTGCCCGGTCTCCAGGAGCACTCTGAAGGCCTTCCAAACCCTCTGTGCATCCTGGGTTTTGTGGAACATTTTTTTCGTTTACCGCTTCAAAATGTTGGTGTGGCTTATACTCTGGTCCATCTTATAGTCCGAAAAATACAGTACTTTTGCCAGTGTTTAGGCATTTAGAAATGAGATAACAAATGTTCCCAACTTAACATTTAAGATGAGGTAGTATTAAAAGAAACATACAATGAAATACTTCCAAAAATTGCCTTATTTCCCAAAATCTTGAAAAGCAGCAAAAATGAAAATGTGGAAGATATAAATTTTGTTTAGAGATTTCTGCAAATGTCAGTGTAGGAAACAAAAAAGACTACTTTTTCTTTAAATGTACTAGGATTAGTCATGTGGGATTATTATGCATACTGATTACAAATTATTACCGAGGGAAGTTACCTGTGCAATTATAGCCATTTAAAAAACCATCTAGAAATGTTTTGGTGGTGTCTCCAAAGATTTCCAGCTGTGTAGAATGTTCATCAAATATGGCATCAAATACAAATTTTAGATCCTTATTTTGCCTTTTAGTGATATCGCGGTTTGGCAATTTTTTCCCATGAAAGAAACTGACTTCTTCCACTTTGGGATCGAACACCAGTATATGTTTATCAAGAACCTGAACCACTTTTTGAAAGTTGCCATCTCTCTCTTTCGGATTTTCAGGACGAACACGAATTACTACTTTTAAATGATTGCAGACATTTTCTTCACCTATAGTAGACATTATAAAATGGAGCTATGTTGTCAGGTGTAATTCTTCTGTTAAAAAGAAAAAAAAGTTTCATCAACAGAGCATCAAATATTAACAGAGTTCAAATCTGATTGGACTGTATGGATTTTTAGAAAATAGATAAATGTGTTGTTTCATGCTTGGAACAAAACGTTCAAAATGCATGTATTTTGTTACATGTTCAACCTTCAATGCAATTTTGACAATGGTGTTATTCTGGCAGAAATGTTTTGTATGGTTCTACTTATTATGCCTTTTAAATTGGCCAATCTCATATTAAGGAGCAATGACAAATTGTGAAGAAATCCTTTTTCATTTTCTAAGTCAGATATTGTAACAACTTATACTCTTAATTTTCCTTTTTCCCTACATGTCCTCTGATCATTATTGTTCTATGAATTGTTTAAAATACTAGAACTTGGTTCAATGGCTGGAAAGAATATCAAAGGTAAGTGTTTCATACTGGTAGTTCATAACAAAATAGTGATGGGCAAATTAAATGCACACAAACTAATAGAGCTCTGTATCCATTTCCTATGACAGTCAACCTAAACTAAAGGTATGGATTATTATTTTATTAAATTAAATTTATATACCGCCCCTCTCCGTAGACTCAGGGCGGTTTGCAGCCTGAATTAAAACAGAAAAACAATACAATAACAATACATCATTAAATTTAAAATCTAAAATCAATTATTATAAGAGGCCTTGAGTCATGCCGGCCACACGATCACGGAGAAATCTCCGGACAGCGCTGGCTCTTCTTCGGCTTTGGAACAGAGATGAGCAGCGCCCCCTAGAGTCAGAAATGACTGTCACAGATGTGCCAGGGGGAACCTTTAACCTTTTTATCCAGGCTAGTCTTGTGCTTTGGCTACCAGGGCAGGACTCCCTTCTCACTCGCTTAACTCCTCTTCTCCAGCTAGAGAATATCCAGATGGAGGTCGGCCTGCCAATGACCCCCATCAATGTGAAGGCTCCCTGGGAGGAAAACAACTCGCTGAAGGTGACCTCCGCCCAGCACAGCAGCCGCCCGGAGAAAGGCCCCAAGTGCTGAAAGGGCAGCCAGGAAGGCCTGAGGCTCCCCACTTTCAGGAAGAAAGCTCATTTCATAACACTTTGGGAGATTTTAATTAAATCCCTCACTCAGGGACTCTCTTGCTTAAGCTCTTTAAAGCGACATTCAGGAGACTTTTCCTCCTTCAGAATGGCTTTCGGGGATTGATTTGCAAAGGTCAGGAACAAATAAATGTCTCTTTTCATTTCCTTGATCCGGCAGCAAATATCTGAAAACAAGAAGGACGGTTGATCCATAAAAAGGTGAAGGTTTCCCTCGCACATCTGTGCCAGTAGTTCCCGACTCTAGGGGGCAGTGCTCACCTCCGTTTCAAAGCTGAAGAAGAGCCAGTGCTGTCCAAAGACGCCTCCGTGGTCACGTGGCCTGCATGACTCAACGCCAAAGGCGCATGGAATGCTCTTCCATTCCCACCAAAGGGGGTCCCTGTTTTTTCTACTTGCATTTTTTCCATGCTTTCGAAACTGCTAGGTTGGCAGAAGCTGGCACAAGTCACAGGAGCTCACTCCATTCGACGGCACTAGGGATTCGAACTGCTGAACTGCTGACCTTCCGATCGACAAGCTCAGCTGTCCTACCCGCTGAGCCACCGTGTCCCTTTTAGTTGACCCTTAGAGGGAGGGGAAAAAAACACTGTTCAGGAAGCAAAACCGCAGTGGAGGGAAGGAGGAGGAGGAGGAGGAGAAGTCAGGTGAAAGGAGAGCCGAAAAGAATCCACTTCCTCTGCTGGATTAGCTCCCTTTTCCTTTCCCAGCTGCAGCTTCAGGTTGGAAAGCAGGATGAGCAGATACGGAAGGACCCAGAATCTGGAGCTCCCCTGCCTTTAATCGCCCACCACTTGCTGATTGACAAGGGAAGGCAGCCATGTTGTTAGGCAGCAGTAAAGTTTCTCTGGTCAGCCTGCCAGAAGGTGGAAAAGGTGGACCGGCTGTTTTCTTTTGGTTTCTGCTGAGGAAAACGACAAGAATGCAAACATTTTTGAAGCACGTCTCATCTTGCTGCCTATTGGGATGCCAGGATGACCAATGGGAAGACTGGACGTGGTTGTCCAGGGCAACCACAAGGCTTCTGGGAAAGGAAAGGGCCTTCTTCGTGGAGGAATGGTAGGGGGAGGTCCGAGGTCCTGAAGTCGTACCTTCCAGCTTATGTGGTTGGTGAATTTAACAGTTCTTCTTTTGACTGCCTAAGCCAGGGGTGTCCTCTTGGCAACTTGGAGACTTGTAGACTTCGACTCCCAGCAAAGCTGGCTGAGGAATTCTGGGGTCACTCCCCACATCACTTGTAAGATTAATCTAAATGTCATCAGAAACTCCATCCTCCAGGGCTGACAAGAGGAGAGGCCTCCTCTCACCGGTTCTGGAGGCAACATGGCTTTGTGGATGTTCAGATTGTTCTACACAAGGTTTGAACAGCACGTCTGGAGGTGATGATGAAGAGCTAGCAGGTAGCTCTGGCATTGGCCGAGCCCCCCTTCCTGGTCTTTCATCCTTGCCTGGTCCATGAAGCAGCTCTGTGCCAGTCTGCCCATGGATCCAGCTGAACCTAGTCTAGAACTGGAAATGTTCTCCTTCTTACAGATCTGCAGCCTCACTGTTGGGTCATGGGGACTCAGGATCCTAGTTTGTTATTATTGCTTTAAGAAGTGAAACAGGTTGAACCTGTAATTGGGATAATTATGGGTTTGTGACTATAAAAGAAGGAGAGCTGTGGAAGCTAGTTGGCCTTGACTACTCTTTGTTTGCTTGCCAGTAAACTCTGACATAGCGAGGCCCAAAACTATGCCCAGTTACCTGATGAAAGGTTGGTGTGCTGTGCACTGATGGTCTATGTACACAATGTGTATAGCATGTGTTTGCTAAGACAGCATATGCTAGCTTGTTATATTTATGTAAAGCTGTCTGCATGAAAGACTGAAGTTTAGTTGTGGTTTAATCTGTAAATATTGTTATTGTTAATACAAGTATTGTTTTGCTACAAACTGTGTATGTGTGTGTTCTTGCTCAGCAACCAGTTCCAGCCACTCCTGTCAGCAATCAGGCGCCCTTCATAGATTCACCAAACCTCAACACTCACCAAGAAATTAACTGAATATCGAAAAAACTACCTTTACCCTGCTGCCCTCAGCAAGAACGATTTCTAATCTAAATCCTGCCTGCTCAGCAAACCGCCTTCCAAGGTTGGCTTGTTAGCCAGAGTTGTCCCGGAGTTCCCTCGCGTGTGCTTAGCCTTGGAGGAGGAGACGGAGGCAGGACTGTGGTGTGTCCCTCTGGGCAGGATCCGGGGAGCAGCCCCGGGATCGCAGCTGTTCTGCATCTGTTCGGACGGCCTCCCTCCCTCCTTGCTTCAGAGACGCGAGCATCACGGGGAGCATTGCCAGAATTAAGAGGAAAGAGATCGATCTTTCATTCGCTGCATTTTGATCTATTTGACGTGGCTCTGCGCGTCTAATGAAGAAAGGGAAAAGTGTCCCCAACGGAGCACTTTCCAGAATTTGCAAGGCTGGTGAGCTCCTCTCCATAATGGTCTGAAGGCTCCCGAAACGCAGCGTGAATCATGCGGGCAGGATCGGGTTCATTGGGTGACATAATTGGTTATTGACTGATCAACGGTTGATTAGCCAGGTTGGGCCTGGCGTGCAAAGTATGAGAGTGAGGCCGGCGGTGTCTAAATCTGATAAGTGAAAAATAAATCGATAAACAAAGGCCGAAAGGGTGCTGAACATCCTCCTTGGCCCGCTTGTGCAACGAGCAGCTCGTAAACCCTCAGTTTTTGTCGATTCACAAAGAGGGGCATTGAGTGACTCCACAAAACCAAAGGCAGCTCAGTGATGAATGGTCTGGAAAGAGGAACCCTTCTCACCTCTTCAATTCTGCTAGAAATTGGGGTCAGAGCCATAAAGCTCAGAGGCATCAGGTTCCGCTAGGCAGAATTCTCTTCAATGTACTCCTTGTGACATTGTGAGGAGGAGGAGGACTGCAATGTGGGAGCACTCCGGGTTCTTAAGGAGGGGCAGAAGATAAGATAAGAGTAAGAGTTGGAAGGGACCTTGGAGGTCATTATCATTTTAAAAATTTTAAATTTTAATTTTTGTAAGCCATAATTGATTAGTTTAATTCTATTTTAATTGTATATATGTTATTCTTGTTTTTAAAAAATTTGGCTGTACACCGCCCCGAGTCCGCAAGGAGAGGGGCGGTATAGAAATGCAATAATTAAATTAAATTAAAATTAAATTAAATTAAATTAATGGCAGGGGAAGGATACTGAAAAATCTCCATTCCCACCCCACTTTGGGGTCAGCCCAAGGTGGTATTTGCCGGTTCTCCGAAGTACTCAAAATTTCCGCTACCAGTTCTCCAGAACCTGTCAGAACCTGCTGGATTTTACCCATGAATAGTAGTAATGGAGACACCCAACCAAAATCCAGCAGCACAAATTTATACAGACAGCAAACAAACATAAACACCAAGGTAAATAAATTAATCTCCCTACTGCTAACTAGGAAATTTATAATTAGGGTGCCTATTTTACATTGCCACTCAGTTGTCCTGTTTGACTGAAACCGTCCTCTAGGAATGTTTGATTTGCCTCTAGGGTTTTTTTTTAACCTATAAATCCCCCTCAGATCTAATAAGAAATAAATGGATGGTAAGAAAAATTGAACCCAGAATATGTCATTCCAGCTGGTAGAATCTTAAGAATTATTTTTGTTGTTTTAGCTAATAGCTGCAGTATTTGAATCACTTGGGATTTTGAAGTTTTCAAAAATAAGGCCATTTTTTTTCTTTTTTCAAAACCTTTTTTCTTAGATCCTATTTTGGCAGAGGTCAAATTTCTTGATACATGCCTTCCTGCTTACGTGTCACTTCAGATAGTGATCTCAGGTCAATGACATATTTCAATATTTTTCTCTTATTTCTCTTATTATACATGCAATCTAGACTGTAAACTTCAGAGCTGCTACCTTACAGGAACTTTGATCTATCCATTTCCTTTCATATTGTAACTGATGTGTAAAGAAAGATGTTTGGGAGAAAAGAAAACAGAACTAATTCAGCTTTGGGCTAGACATCTTCCACAGTAGTTGGAGCAAGCAATTCTATCCATCATTGGCATTTTGTGTTGAACACCACAAAGTATGCAGACTTCGTAGATATATGCAAAGATCCAACCATTATCAGTGCTCTAGTTTTCTATTTATGAATGTATTGCTAACTTTCTGTTGAGCACATATTAGGTGATATTATAGAAATGCTTGCAATTTGGGATGAGATAATCAAAAGATTTTATAGATGTCTTTCATGAATATGGAGACATTTTCATATGAATAGTGAGAAACTGTTAAAAGTGATCAAAGAAGAGATCTTTGAACAACTGAAAGTTGAATGTGACAGTTCTCCAGACAGTTTCTTGCCTCATTCTCTTATTCTTTTACCCATTCTCACTATTCCTATTTCTTTATGTACCTTTTGTGACAGGAACTGAACCTTGATTATTGTCACACAATGTGGATATTCTGCATGAAAAGCATATTATTATTCGGTTATTATGTAAATCAGACACAGCCTACCAAAATGAATAGAAATGTGTTATATTAGGCTACTTGTGTCTCTGTTCTTAATGACATATCATCCTTCAATATGAATATAAGAGATGATTCAAGTTAATGTTTCTTATATTTATTTTAGATTTGTGTATTTATTTCAGCTTCAAAACCTCCTACTCCAAACAAAAATTTCATGCTGGACTCATGTCAGCTATTAATTTTAGCTCACCTATTTCATTAAGATGAGATCCTGACTATCTTGGTCTTCCTTTTGTACATTTCTATCTTAGCATTAGAAAATTCAGGATATTGAATTCTAGTGGCTTGGTTAAAAACAAATACCCCAAAAATTCTGCCCCAGTGCCAAAGCTACCAATTGGATTGAAAAAAATTAACATTTATAATGGAGTCAATTGCGTGAGATCTGAATTTAGGTTGCAACTGCTGTGCCCATGATGGCACACCTATGGCATGGGTGCCACAGGTGGCACGCAGAGCCATATTGGTGGGCACACGAGCGTTGCCCTAGTTCAGCTCTGATGCGTATGAGGGCTCTGGCCAGCTGATTTTCGGGCCTTCCAGGCACACCAGAAGTCAGGGAAGAGGCTGTTTCCAGCCTCTGGAGGGCCTGGGGGTGTGGGGATTTATAATCATCCCATGTGTTTATGGCCATGTTTTGCCTATTTACACCTTTAATTGTGCCAATTCTTGTGCCAATGTCTATGTTTATACTGTTAAATGTTTCCTTAAACTTGTTGACAAATTAAATAAATTTGTAAAGAATAAATAAACACAAGTTTATAGTTCTTGTCTTCAAATCTCCCGTGTAGTGAATTTTCAAGATTATCCCATGAGATGTGTAGACTAGGTGGCTAGATTCTACAGAAAACAATAATCCTAGAAGTACTATTGGGCTTTGTACATGAAAACAAACACTTTGATTTTCACGTTGAATATGACATATATATGAAAGCAAGTTTAATCTTTTTTTGTGCTATATAATCTTGATTCAAAAAGTGTCTTTTCTCGTCTTCTTGTAGCTTGCCCAGCAGGGATGTTTAAAGCTCATCAAGGAACAGGAGTCTGCACACAATGTCCTCCCTACAGTCGCTCCACATCAGAAGCTGCTGCCGTCTGTACTTGTCGCAACGGATACTACCGGTCTGACTTTGATCCATCAGAAGTAGCTTGCACTAGTAAGTACTAGTATTTGTTTCTGGGAGCAGGTTGGCTTCAAAACTAATTGGATCCATTCTTCATAAATAGATCTGGAGAAAAAACATTCAAGAATAGCCTGCATGATAATCATAATGATAACCATTTTTAGGAAACAATCTCAACACCTTCCTGCATTTACTACAGCAGTCTGTTTTTTTCCCCAGGTTTAGATTTATAAGTCATATGAATTTTAAGGAGACAATTCCTAAAAAGAGCCACAACCAGATGTTTCTTTCAAACTTGTATGGAAGCCTAAACAAAATCTGCAAAAGTAACAGATAATTGCTCACATGATGTCCAAACCATTTTTGAAGAATATGTACACATAAAAGATAAACTTGTCAAAATTATTTTAATAGACTGAAAAATTTTAGTTAACCTTTAGCTTTCAGACCAGTACATAGCTGATTACAAATATAGGAAGTCTATTTAGGAGGGAGGAAAAATCGTTCTCTAACATGCACCAACAAGAAAAAGGTTGTAATCAAAATTAGTATTTCCTAGCAGAACCGTAATAGTAGAAACCCAGAGAAAAAAAGAAAAGATAAGAAGATGCAACAACAACTATTATTACAAGATCTGGGAACAAAGGCTCACAATTTAGGGATGGGTGATTCTTGTTAGTCATGAAGTTGTGTCCAATCCATCGCGACCCCATGGACAACATTCCTCCAGGCCTTCCTGTCCTCTACTATCCCCCAGAGTCTATTAAGCTCATGATGGGATGGATATTATTAACCATTAAATGTTAATGACAGGCAGAAATGAGTATGCATAAGGATGAAAACTTTGAGTTTTCTAAATGACTAACATTCAGATTATTAGCATATATGTTATATTAGACACAAAATAAATTCTTAATGGTTTTTCATAATTAGTAGTAATTTTCTTTTCATGTGAATTTATCATCTTTAAAAAACATTTAGGACATAAATACCATCTCTTCATAAGAGATGCATTAGTAATTGTGATGTTTCAGTACTTAGTTTTTTTAGTTCATCTAGGCTACAAATTTAGGATCTCTGAAGTTTAGCTTGAATATGTGTGCATTCAAAGTATGTCAAAGAAATGGAATTGTATATAATATCTATAATATAATATTGGTAATCCCATATTGGGGGGGGGGGGGAAGAAAT
>JANHFP010007317.1:13221-25013 GCA_032468135.1 Calamaria suluensis
AATTGATTAATTTAATCCTATTTTAATTGTATATTGTATTTTGTTTTAAATGATTTGGCTGTGCACCGCCCCGAGTCTGCAAGGAGAGGGGCGGTATAGAAATATGATAAATAAATAAATAAAATAAATAAATAAATAATAAGACTCAATTATTAGGGTATTAAAGCTCTTTATATTATATACAATTATATTGTATATAATATAATAATAAGGCTCAAAACTAAAAGGTCCATGACAAATACGACAAATCAGAAGCCTTGGGGTGAACAAGACGAATATAATACAATAAGGAGGCTTAAAACTAAAAGGTGCATGACAAATAGGACAGATCAGAAGTGCAGTTGGTAGTGCTACTGTATTCCTGTAATGGGTGTAGTTTTAAACACACACAAAACTCCTCCTCCTGTTTTGCTAGTTTTATCTTGGTAGTTGTATGTGGAGCTGCAACTGGTTGCTTGCAGCAGTATGGTGAAACTGATGACCAGTGTGTGGGCATCACTGGCATTATGGACATAATTATTTGGTTTTCAAACCATCAGGCATGGGCTGTTGTTAAATGTCTTGTTTTGTGCAATGCGCAAAAGTGAAATTGTATGATTTTTCACTTAAAAAGGAGAAAATGAAAATAAATTGGCTGTATCAGCTTAAATATTAATTGTATGTACAATATGTACAATCAGTATTAATACAGGTAATCACATAGAAGATGCATATATCAGCAGAAACAAGTTCAGTGTGAAAATGAACAAGGCAATCCTGCCAACAGCACTTTTTGTATGCCATCAAATCAACATCTTTGTTGAATGCAAGGTTCCGTGTAAATTCCTATTTTAAAAAATTAGATTATAAACTCTTTAGACAAATGTATTATATGATAGTCTTTCTAGAATATGACATTGAAATGGAGTTGTGCTGCATGGAGATTAAAAGGCATAGACCATATGTTGCCTAAAATACGAAGAATGTATTCACTATCCAACTTGAATGATGATTCATCTCATTGTTCAACAGAAACAGAGGAAGTACTATTTTTATGTAATCATTTTGGCTTCACTGATCCTAAGAAACTATATAACAGTGTCCGATTTAGCAACATTAGCTTATCTTGCTGTCTACTTCCTGATTTTCTAATCTTCCCATGTATTGTAGTCCTAGTGTCAGGGCCAAATATGAGTGTTATTCTCATTTAACAGGATGATTTCAGATAATATTTTATATTATTAAGATTTAGGAAAACAAATTGAAATAGTAAATATTTGAAAATGACTCTCATATGGAGTAAGATATTTAACAGATTTTGGTACAGAGAAGTGATGATAAAAATGAACTGTGTAATTTTATTGATAGCATTAGCACCAAACTCAGGAAACCATATTTTTAGGACTCGAGGTACTGAACATCATTATTGCTGGGAAGAAAACCATATCTACATAGACTGAATATAAGCATACATTTATTATTTTACCAAATATACTACCATAAGAATTAGTAAGGTATATATATTGAAAAAACAAGGATATAACAGTAATAATTAGTTAAAAGACTTAGTGTCTTATGACTAGATGCTTTTCAGTTCTGCATTTCTGAACCTATTACAGTATTTGGGTAGACAGTTGGCTGGTATTCTTGGTGATGCCTAAATGTGGGGATTCAGGTCAATATTTTGTTAATAGACTTTATGCAGAGAAGAACATTTCCTCCAGTAGAATACTAGAAATAAAATGCTTACCAATAATGCTGGCTGTGCTTCCCGTATTTCTATCTGAAATTGGATGTTCCCTTTTTTGGGAGCCTGCCTAACACTGATCCTCTTGCCTTCACATTCTTTTTTATGGAAACTATTCTAATACTTGATATTAAGTTTCTTATTAGGGAATTTGATTTGAAATTCTGATATAAGAGATATATAAGAATTTTGAGAATAAAATTACTTTTCTTTATTACTTTGCTGTTCCCAAAGTATTGACCACAATGTTTCCTATGTTTATATGTCAGAGATTCATTGATCTAATGTTTATCCTTGCTTTTTTATATGAATAATATTTCTTTGTTAGTGTTTATATTCATTTATTGCATGTTAAAGTGCATTTTCTCTTAACTAGGTAGGTAGAAAAATGTTCTGCCTATCTGCCTGCCATAAAATAAAATTTAATGGCATTATTAAAATTAAAACATCAAATATGTAAAATTACGATCTCAGTTGTTTATGACATGGAGATTTTCCTTGGAAAGTTCCATATTTGTAATTCTGCTACTGAAAAAGATTTGCATGTGCCCATGTATGTAGAATATGAATCTTACTGCAGGTCAGAGAAGGGAAGTACCACAGGTAGAAAGAAATTCTATTGCAAATAAATTGGCTAGGACTTTGTAAGAAAAAATAACCTTCATTAGACCCAGCATTCTTAATAGGAAAGGAATACCAATTGACTGTTTCAGAGAAAAGGACTATGAAACCAGAAGAGTGAGTGAACAGAATGGAACCATGATTATGAGCAATCTGTAGCTACAACTTTATCTTGAAATCTAATCTAAAAGGCACTCTTACCTGCAGGATTTCCAAAAATGCTAGCTATAGTCTCTAAGTGTCTAAATTTCAGCCTTTGTAACTCTGCGGCTCCTTGTTTAGCTGTCAGCAGTAGGTAATTAATAGATTCTCTTGGTTTCAGCATGGAGTATTTGTGGATAATGTATTCTAGAATAGAATGGATTTTATTCATTAATCTAGGTACACTTAAGATGAAGAAAATAATGAACTAAATATATTTTTAAAAAACTCTGTCCAATATATTTTGAACAATATAAAATATTACTCCACAATACTTTAATCTTAATCTTCAGATCTTCAGATTAAGATTCAAGTGTTACCAGAGCATTGTTACAAACTACAATGGCATGGATTACCAGAGCATTGTTACAAACTACAATGGCATGGATTTTGCTTTTTATTTCATGGAGTTGTAGTAAGACTTCTAATAATTGATATGGAGATAACCTCTGTTTTTATCTCCAGTCTGCTGATTCCTTTACACTAATTGTTTTTTAGGTCTAGTAACTTCCCATATCGTATTTTTAAAGAAAGTTAATGAGTGTTAGGTGAAATAGCAAAAGTTGCCCTATTCTTTCCTAACGATACCTCCTTAACTAAGCGAAAAGCTTTCCAAAAATGGAAAGGAATCCTCTATGAAAGTTTATCTTTTGGTAAGGTCTGCTGATTATACATAGATAATTGTGTTTGTGCAAGTACAAGATGAATGGGCTTCCTCAATTTAGAAAATGACCTTTTTCAGGAGTGCTGCAGGTTTTAATGTTCCCCTTTTGTATTTTTTATTGATTACATGCTGTCAGATCAGTGTCCATTCTTAGTGATGTCATAGGATTTTTACATGATCGTTTGTCACCCATTTGGCCTTTCATGTAATCTAGCAGGTGCTGTAATGGAAACTATACCTTGCTGCTGGTCGTCATCTTCTCTTTTCTTTCACTAAAATATAAAGCCTATGTCAGTCTTTACTAAATGTATATCTAGTTTTGCATATTACATGATAGGATTTTATCTATAGTACTAAGAAATTATTATTTTGTCCAAACAGTTATTACAAGGTGCAGTAAAATGTTGTCTTTGACTTAGATGTGATTGCAATATATTTAATTTCCCTTGCTGAAGTTTTTAACGTGCTATTTAGTATACTTGTCTTATAAAGATACTTCTTTAACTGATAGCATCAGTGACTAGTGTTCCAAATACCAGTTTTCTTTATTCTACAGGTGATTACTGGAGGACATTATGATGTCGACTGCCGCTTAGAAGATCCAGATGGGATTGTGCTATATAAAGAAATGAAGAAACAGTATGATAGTTTTACCTTTACTGCATCTAGAAATGGAACATACAAGTTTTGTTTTAGCAATGAGTTTTCAACTTTCACACACAAAACAGTATACTTTGACTTCCAAGTTGGAGATGACCCACCTCTCTTTCCTAGTGAAAACAGAGTCACTGCACTCACTCAGGTATGATGAATTCTGAATACACAGTAATGTGCTGTCTTCATCCTAAAATATACCAGAACCAGTTTATAGAACTTCATAAATTTTATTTTTGTCTAACAGCATGACCATATGGCCATTAATTTAGTGACATTCTCACTTCGTCAAAAATGGGAATACAAGTTTTTGTATTAATATTGTAAATTGCAACTTGGTATTGTGTGAGTAGTTTGTAAAGACCTCTGAAGTTAAATTCCATTGCAATAAACCATTCAGGTTTTTTTCCAGTTTGCAAACATGAAAGGTGAAATAAAGAGAACTAACTTGAATGAAAGGTGGGGGTAATAAGGCAGATGAAAACATCAGATTTCTGCAGCTTCTAATATGGAGCTCTTTAGTACCAGCTGTCCTCTGAGAAGGAACAAACAAGTGAATTATGGCAACCAAAGCCTTGGCTATTGTGCAAAACGCTCCCTAAAATGTATAGTTTTTACTGTTGCCCAATAGGAACTGCAAACCTCCAGTTATTAACTGCAACTTATAGCATCCATCATTGTTGATCAGGGACTTTGAAACTACTGCTTAAGTAACATTTCTATCAGTGGAAAAGCTTTTGCCAGTAGTACAGAGATGGGCTCAATCATTTCTCCTATATCATTCCATTTCCAAACTACATTTTAGAGGAGGGGTCTCCAACCTTTGCAACTTTAAGCCTACTGGCTTTAAGCAAAGCTGGCTGTGGAATTCTGGGAGTTGAAGTCCACTAGGCTTAAATATGCAAAGGTTGGAGATCCCTGTTTTAGAGGATTGGAAGGAATCTCCTTAGTTATTCAGGGGAAAGAGGTTAGAAAAGTTGAGCAAATAGTTCATACGGTTATAGAGTTCATTATACGTATGCATGTTTCATTTTTGGATCACAGTGATAAGATTACTAAATATTAGCATTCAAATTTAAAACCTTTCAATGTATAGTTTGCATCAAGTTCTGGCATTCTTGTTGCCGACCCACAACAATTTCTGTATGGAGAGAAAGACTTGGTGATTGCTGTCTTTCATTAAAGAAATATTTCTAGAATTGGTTATTTTTATTGTAATCAAATGTACAAGCAACTAGATTAATGCTGTATTACAATAAGGTGATTCTGAAGAACATAATCCTTTTGATTTTTGTAAAACTATTTATATGCTATGATAAAATATGGTTTATAAAGTTTTTCCATTTTTTTTAACCTAAGACTCTGTTTCTATTTTATTAATAGTAATTAGATTCCCGTCTGTTTTACTAATCAATACTCTATTTTTCTGTCTCTAGATGGAGTCAGCGTGTGTTTCGATTCATGAAGCCCTAAAGTCCGTCATTGATTATCAGACACATTTTCGACTGAGGGAAGCACAGGGCCGTAGCAGAGCAGAAGACTTAAACACGCGAGTGGCTTATTGGTCAATAGGCGAAGCCATCATTCTACTTGTAGTTAGCATTGGGCAGGTATTTCTTCTCAAAAGCTTCTTCTCTGACAAAAGAACCACTACAACTCGTGTTGGATCATAACAGGCTTTAAATCCATTGTTTGAAAAAGATATTATTATTATTTGAATAATTTCTAGTTAAAGAACAATTGAGTACAGGGAACTTTTTAAATAACTTTAGCCTTCTCACTTCAAAATTCTGAAATTCATATTTCTAAAAGCTGTCACAGAAAAAAAAGACAGCCTTTTTATTTGTTATATGGGTTTTCTTTCACATCTGCTGAGAAATCTAATATTTGCTTTTTTTAATGAGACTTGGTTGTAAGTACATAGCGCTTTAAGAAAACCCTTTAAGTACTTAATTAAAAGATTGTCTTTATGAATAAAAAAAAAGTCTGACCTTGCAAGTTGAAGTATTGAAAACAAAAACACATAATTAACAGTCTCAAAGTCTTGTACTGCACTGTTTTGAGTGTCTGGAAATTCTAGGGTCTTGAATCATTTTTTGGGGTGTATATAGATATATATTATTTTACTGTACCAATTTTAGAGTCCTTGAAAAGAACAATTTCATGTGCATTGAAAGAAGGTTGTCGTTTTTGCATTTTGTTTTTTTTTAATTAAATAATGGGGGAAATGCCTTCTAATTCTTGAAGCTGAGTTTTTAAGGATTGCTGTTGTTGCTGCCTTGAGAATTAAATCAGCTTTGACATAGAACATCTAAGTTTAGGAATCTGATGTTTTCACTTTCACTTGATAGGACTAAGCAAAAATGCACTGGTTTAAGTAACTTGCAGCTAAAATTTAGCCTTGTACTCTTTAATATTAAACCAGAGCTGTTCAACCGTATGCCCTTTAGATATTTGTAACTATAATTCCCATAAATTTTAAAGACAGTCAGTAATCATGGGAGTTACAATCCAAGAGATCTGGAGACTACCATGTTAAATAAAGGATTGTGGTTTTGGTCTAAATAATTGATTTATTAAGCAATGTATGCAGATGCTGGATGTATGTGAATTTGCTGATTAAACATTCTAAATTGATGGGGACAGTTTCTTGTGTGTGCTTATAGTACTGTATTGCCCTATTCTACCAGCTTTATGCCAAGAGGTTACTTTTTTGAAGTAGCTTACAAGATTTGGCAGAATGTGGGATTTTGCTATATAATTGCTAGTTCTATTATACCTGCTTCCTAATATCCCAAATGCTTTTGTGGGTTTTTTAAGATTACACACTGTTATTTCTGAATACCCAAAAGAAATTAATATTACTACCATAACCATACACATTAAAGGTAAGCCTCATTCCTCTTAATAAAACTGGCATCTTCTAAGTGGATAACAAGGCTTGTCTGAGAGGATGAAGAAAGAAATTGTAGTTGTTGCAAAAAATATGAATACCACAATGCGTAAGGGTTAATACTCACTAAAATAAGTTTGATATTTTATAGTACTTTTGTGCAGAGAACTTACCACCACACTACCCCAACCCATTACTTTGTAGATATTCTGTAAGCACAGTTCAATTTTTTTTCTGTATGAGCTCCCTTACTGTGCTGTAAAAGGATGAGAGGTGCTTGGTCATGGAGTCTGACTAACTGAGGATGCTAAAAATGCCTAATATTTCCCCTTAGTTTGTGGATGCAGCTTTTTAAAAAATAGAACATTGGTGTATTTAGATATGGGGAATATTCCAGTGCTGTATTTGTTTAACATTCTGCAATAATAGCTTGCTGTAGAATGTGCTTGGTTTTTCAACTTGAGTTTGCAGAAAATAAATTTATTGAACATACTTGTTGTTTCTGGTAAAAGTCACCTACACACCATTTCTGAAAACAGAGTAAATGAACCAGTTTTAGGATGGTATGCTTTACCCTTCCATTCCTTTTAATGATTCATATACAAGAGACCCACTCAGGACACGGTGGCACGACACTAAAGTCGGAAACAACTAGCACATATGTGTGAGGGAAACCTTTACCTTTATACAAGAGACCCATAGAAATCCTGTAAAGCAAAGATTGACAGAAGTGGTATTTGGCCATAAATCTGAGGACGTCTCATAAGGACCTAGCTGTTCAGATTAAAGTTGTATATTTTTGTTGTAAATAGGTCATTGAGAGTTTCTTTAGTTTTACTTTTTTTCATTCCAAAGTTTGGCCATCTGTATCAAACTGGTTACATAGATGATGGAGAAAAGGCTCATAACCATGGTCTAATTTCTGAATTTGTAACAGACAGCTGACAGGATATAATTCAAGGATAAAAATGCATATTTGATGATTTGTCAATATGGATATAAATACTATTTTTTAAAACTCTAGATATTTGCTATGCATTATTTCAGTCATACTTATTTTAGGCACATTGTATAATTTTTGCATCTAATTCTTTAATATATAATAATAATATTTGACTGTTCTTTTTGTAGGATAGGGTTTGGGACAGTGACTTAACTATTTGGATTCTGTCTAAATTATCTTGTATCTTGCTGCAGTTTATAATTTTTCAATGTTTTTTTCTCATATTTCAGAAATTTGAAAGTTTCCACAATTGGTTCTAGCAAACATTATTATTAGCAGTGGTTAATAGACAAGAGCAAATTCCAAAGCAAGTTTAAAAATGTCTGTAAACACAATTTGGTCATAACAATTATTCAGACAAAGACTCTTGTCACATATATATAATTAAAATACAGTTTAACTATATCATGGTTCCAGGTTTTTTATTTAATTTTCTTGAAGTCCATTTATATGTATAATATGATGTATCCAGTTCTTGATTTTAAAAAACCCCAACCTTTCTTTAGTGTCAGTAAGACAAAAAATAGCCCTGTGAAATTATACATGAAATAATAAAAATTAATATAAGATTTTGCTGAGTGGTTATTATTGAGAGAGTTGTCTTATGACAACAATTGTACAATTCTCTTAGAAGTTGCCATTTTTCTTTAGATTTGGACTTTAAAATTTTTCTATCTTAGTTTTAGAATCAAAGGCAATGCTGAAGAACAACCCAGTCTTTACAAATTCTCAGAAAAGGCTTCTGGTTTTGCTTACTATTATAAAACTTACTTCCCTAAACTGTATGTGAGATTTAATTGTAAATACAGATAAATGAATATAACTGATTATCAATCACTTGTGTTTTTCATAAGTTTTTTCATATTCAGCATATCTCAGATAGCAGTTCCCACCGCATCCAGTTTCCCTCCCCTCTCCTTTAATAACTTGTCAGATAGTTGCAAATCTCAGGATACTTTGATCTTCCTGAAGATATTGATCAATCCAAGTCTCTGGGTATGTTTAGATTTTTTTTAAGATATACATTTATTACACATGCTCAGACATAAATATATTGACCTGACTAATGTTCTTTACTTTTTTCCTTTACACCTATTTTTTCACCTGTTGTAGTTGCTTATAGAATTTTACAAACCAATCCCAATGATTCCTATGTGTCAAGAAGCTTAAGATAATCATTTGTTATTCAATTCAAGACCACAATAATTTTTCCTCTTTTCATAATTGTGGTACAACCATAAATTTCTGTGTGTGCACATACACACATACATACATTTAAGTGAACTCGAAAGGTAATTGCAATTCACAAGCATATCACAGAGGGCACTAGATTGGAGAAGTTCATGGTTATTACAAACTGGGAGTCTGGTGACAAAAATGAGTTTCTGGCTACAGATTTATTACCTCAGATTACAACACTGCAAAGAAAGGGGAAGAGACTTGATAGCACAAGCGGAAGAAGAAATACAGCAAAAGAACCTACTAGACAAAAATGATGCAGTGGAAATTTTTTGTTTCCTCTTCTGGAAATCACATGACTTAGTAAATATTCCAAAAATAATTTGAGAGTCAAGTACTGTGTTAACACAACTGAATAAATATAGGGAGATGGGAGAGAAAATAGTTACAATAAATAAGTTGAGAACTACTTTGTGGAATTGTGAGAAAAGCTTATGGGGAGGGAGGGGGGCATTTGTAAAAAGAAATAAGTGAAAGGCCTAATACTAAACCTTTTGTAGCAATAGAGAAAATGAATGTCCTTGGTGTGCTAACTGGGTCATCTAGACCAGTGTTCACCAACCGGTGGTCCACGGACCACTAGTGGTCCGGAAGAAAAATTTTGGTGGTCTGCAGATAAATCTTTGTGTTTCTCTCAAGGAGCCCAGCCAAAGTTTCCCGCACCACTCACACTTCAGCGCTTTGAGTCCCAGGGACAGGATGGGGTCCTTCAGGCAGTTAGCATCCCACTGACCTGAGGGGGGGGGTGACTTGGGCGGCGGTAAGATGCCAGGGGGGCAGTAAGAAGCAACGGGAGGTGGCAACCTGTGTTTCTTCCCCCTGCTGTGGCTTCCTGTTCGAAGATCCCACCACTATCTGACTGTCTTCACCCTATTGGGAACTCCTATTAGGAACGCCTGGCCGGAGAAGGGAAGGGCGGGGGGTGGAGATTCGCTTGTGCTTTTCCAGAGCACTTCCCAATGTTAGCTTTGTTCCTTCTCCCATCACGAAATGAGAGTGAAAAGTGGCGATGGTGCTTTGGGAGGTGGAGGAGGGTGGACAGCAGGCTGTCCCAGGAAGTGCCTGGCATTTCCCTCCAGTGCAAATGCTGAAATTTGAGATTTAAAAATCATATTGATGGTCTACAAAGCTATTGATGGTTGCATGGAAGGGAAATGAACTGAGAATGGGACAGAAGAGTGTGGGGAAACTCAAATCTCAACACTTGCAGCGGAGAATATGCCAGGCTCTTCCTGGAACAACCTGCCTGTCTCGGCGGCAAAGGACATGGCGGCGGCAGCTCCTTCCATGCACAGCAGGGGAAGGAAGAAAGCAAACTGCACTCTGGGAGAGCAGATGGATGCCTTCAACCAGGCGGGGAGGGTGGTGGGGAGGGACGGTGGCAGCAGCGGGTGACCCCTTCCAAGCGTAGCGCATGGAGGCCAAGGGAGTGCCAAGATGAAGGCCTTCCGCTTGCCTGCCCTCACAAGCTGACCATGGGGATAATGAGACCCTTGTTGGTGCTCTGCTCAGGGAAATGCATGACTTCCTCTCAGCCCCAAGACACTGGCCCGACTCCGCTGTTTTTCTCTGCTGCTCTGTTGGTGCCTCTATGACCTGCCTGCTACTCTTGCAGCACAGTTAAATTTAGTGCGCTTCACAACGGGGGACATTGCATGAGTGAGTGTCTTGGGGCTTAGAGCAGGTCATGCATCTCCCCGAATGACCGAGGTGCGTCCAGCACCAACAAAGGCCATAGAAGCACCTGCAAGAGAATCAGAATGAGGGAGAGAGAATGAGAAAGAGACAGAGGGAGGAGAGAGGTCAGACAGACAGACAGACAGAGATGGTGAGAGAGAATGAGAATGAGAAAGCGAGGAGAGAGAGATCAGACAGACGGACAAAGAGATGGGGAGGGAGGGAGAGAATCAGAAAGAATCAGAGAATCAGAGAGAAAGAGGGAGGAGAGATCAGACAGACAGACAAAGAGATGGGGAGAAAGAATAAAAGAGAAAGAAAATCAGAATGAGACACAGAAAGAGAATCAGAGAGAGTGGGGGGAAAAGAATGAGACAGTGGGGGAGAGAGAGGGGGGAGAGTGACTGAAGGACCCCATCCCATCACTGGGAGTCCAGACACTTCAGCAAGCTGTTACATGTTCATACAAATAAACTAATTAAGAATGTTGAATTTTAAGAACACATGGAAATTACCATCATGCACTGCATTATGAGGTCCAATTTACTTTCTGTGCATTTTCGCCAAATGCTATTCAGTGTCCCAATGTTTTTAACCTGCCATCCCACATGCTGTGTACAAGTTAAGTGCTGGGTCCTCTTTTGTGGCACTCATTTTACAAACTCAATTTGGAGGATTATGATTAAGGAGTATAAGAACTCTAAACCAATTAATTACTTTCCAACTTGCATTAAGCCATAAAGTGATTGATTTACTTTCTGCAAATGTGTTTGTGAGTTTAACAACTGTGGTTTATAAATCATGGTTTATGGTTCAGCATAAATTTCAACTGGCTGTGAATGAGCCATTTATAATTCATAAACCATAATTTATTGTAATGTTTGATTTCTGATATTTGAAGCTTGTCTAATTTCAGTTTTCTAACAGAAAATTCATATTTATAACCCTCTGGAACGAATTACCTCCAATGCTGCAGATGCTCCCTGACCTAAGATCTTTTCGTTGGGAGCTAAAGACCTGGCTCTTCCGGCAGGCCAGCCTGGGGTGACCATGGGGGGATTTTGAAATGGGGTTTTTAAATTGAAATATAAAATTAGCTGTTAATTTTTAATTA
>JANHFP010007328.1:9307-19412 GCA_032468135.1 Calamaria suluensis
TGCCTGAAGCCAGCCAATTTGAGGTCTATGTATTTTCTGGTTCATGCTGAAGAAAACAAACTTTATCAGAGACTTTGTGGGAGCTGGGTTTGATGTTTAGACTTTTGTTAAGAATGGAGTATGCTCTTTTCCGTAACGCACGCTGGGTCATCACAGCCTAGTCAGCCTCCTGCACCATGGCAAGGGGGGGGGCATTTTTGCAACCCTAGGGTTCGGAGGCCCCCTGGGTGGGAAATGGGCCTGTTTCCGGCTTTCCCAAACTTCTGGTAGTCCTGTTTTTCGCCCTCCCCGAACCTCCGCACATGCCCTGCACTTACCTGCATCCAAAACGGGCCACAGTGGGATTCCTGAGAGGGGTGGGACAGGGGAGGCAGGGGCAGCCAGGAGTGGGATTTGGGGGTTCTCTGAACTACACATATCTAGGGGTTCTCCTGAACCCCTGTGAACCCCCAAGCAGCCCCACCCTGGTCAGCACTGACAGTCATGAGGGAATTACCCTCCACCAGCACCTTCTTTGCTTCCTTTTCACTCTCTGTGCAGCATGGAAGTTAAAACACAAGAACAAATTCTTGGGAAGTCTGTTGTTGTTGCTCCTGCTGGTGTAGGATAGTTTTAGAACATTAGAACATTTAGAACATCTTTTTTTGCCATTGTATTGTCTCTTCTGTTTCTATGCTTTGGCTGACCAAGAAGGCTGCATGGCTTCACCCACATTTTAACAAGCTAGAGTGCTCACATAACCCATACTTCTAGTCCACTTAGACTAAGTTGTGAGAACAGGACCACTCTCATCCATCTGTCAAAAAAAGATACAATCTAGAACCCTAAAGTTTGTCACAGAATACCAAAGCAGTCAAGAGTTCTAAGTGTTCCAGAATAGCAGCAACCATTTCTTTTCTTCACTCCTATCCACCACCAAGAAAATGTAATAGGAAAGGTTTGTGTAGAGTTTGTGAGCTCCAGTAGTAACAACCCTTAGCAGAGATGCATTCAGTCATATCTACTATTTTCATTAATTCAAACTAAACGTCCAGCACTTTTTAAAAGTCACTTTTGAACTTTGAAAAAAAAGAAAATAACATAAATCCCTGCAGGTTCCAAGCTCATCCTTCTATTATCCTTTATATTCTTTGCATGAGAATGTCCTACATTCAGCTTCTGGCAGTATGCTAGAGGAATCAATAATCTCCCTTAACATGAAAAATATATTTTGTATAACAGGCTGGAGTTTTCCCATTCCATCTCAAAGAACACGGTACCGGTAATCCTCAACCTATGACCACAATTGAACCCCAAATTTCTGTTGCTAAGCAAGATAGTTGTTAAGTGAATTTTGCCCCATTCTACGACCTTTTTTGCCACAGCGGTTAAGTGAAGCACTGCAGTTATCAAATTAGTAACCCGGTTGTTAAATGACTGTAGCTTCCCCATTGACTCCTTTGTTAGAAAGGCCCCAGGACACTGCAACCGTCATAAATATGAATCAGTTATGTAGCATCTGAATTTTGATCATGTAACCAAGAGGATCAGGAGTGAAATCCCCTTATCTTCCCTACCGGTTTTGCAAATGGGGATATGTGTGCTTGCTTCGCTCACGCACGACACCTCGGCGTATGCGGACCTTCTACACATTGCAGAGCATCAAACGGGACGTGAGGACGTCCAGGTGGGTGGGCGGAGCCTCCCACCACCGACGCTACCAGTTTGCCCAAGCTGGATAGATCCGGCTGTATTTCACCACTGATCAGGGTTCTGCATCAGTTATAAGTGTGAAAAATAGTCACAAGTCACTTTTTTGGTGCTGTTGTAACTGAAGGAATGGTTGTAAGTCAAGGACTACCTCTATTTCAGTTAAAGTTTATCATACAAAGTTGCTCCTCTTGTGAGCGTAAAAATTGTCATGAGTAGGATGGTAAATGTACACATTCAGCATAGGCACCTCCAGTCTTTGTCTTAAAATCAGTACAGTCTCTGCAACTTTACTGATGTTTGTTTGGAAGCGAACAATATACTATTGGAGCAAATATTTGGAAGAGCTGAATAATAAAAGAATGAATAAAGACATCTCAGGCATAGACACCTTCTTCCCCCAGGAGTTCATCTTTATTCTTTCCCCACCATTAGTTACATATTTGTTTACAGTGTTGGGAGGAACATCGTGGTGCAAGGTGATATATTTTCTTCAGATAACTACTGGGCTTAAAGATGTTCTTTGCCTTTAAGAATAACGTCAGAAGAAATCATACAGTTCTCTAATTCAGCCATGAAAGACACAGGAGCTCTCTTTGGGAAACAAACTGGACAGCCCAGATGTAGGCTACAGCACAGAGGAATGTTGGCCAGGAGGCAGGCTAAATGTATTGGGGTGGGAATGGCCAATCAGGTTGAGGTAGTGGCGATCCAGCCCTTGTACCGATGGCAAGAAAGCGTTGCGCTGCTGTCCTGGACTAGTGAGGGGCATAGCGGTATTGGGAAGGTAAGGAATGGTGGGATTTCTGGTGGAACCGTGCCAGGAGAAGTGACCCTGCCCAGCTGCTTGTGAGAAAACAGGATCGTTAGTGCCTTGACCCAAGCAGTCTGGAGCTAGAGGAAGCTGGTAGGAAAAGTCTGACTCTGGAAGAGATCCCAAGGAAGCATAGAGAGGTTCTGTGATAAAGTGAGCTTTGGATTGCAAGAAAGCCAGAATCCGAGCATACTTGGTATCTTTGGTCTCCATTCTCTCCACTGTGGTCAGGTAGTGAACTAGGTTCTTCATGCATTCATGATAGCCATAATAAAAGTAGTTGGCAAATTCAGCTAGAAGTTCTGCTAGAAATAAATAAATAAATAAATAAATAACATTGTATACTTGGCTTTGGGGATTTTTGGTTTATATTTATGGGAGTTATATTTCAGTATAATTATTATGATTTGTAGTAGCTAAATTAGCAAACACTTTTTTATTTTTAATGTAGTAGGCTAATTTCTGAAACTTACAATACTCAAATGAGGCAAGCCTCCAAGTTAACAAAATATCAATAAAGGTATCTATGAAAGGCATGCTGAAGAATAATGACATCTATTTAGTATCCAGCAGTGTCAGAAGTTATAACCACAGAGCGGATCATTAAATCAAGAAACTTTACTCCAAATTCTGCTAACAGAAAATTTACACTTATACAAACAATTGTCTAAAATCAATGTATGTCTCAGACTTTCCCAACATGGTTCTTTTCACATGTGTGAACAGCAACTCTACCAATTTCAGTCAAGCCATCTGGAAAGATGTCAGTTATGGATTAACACATTTAACACCCTCCCCAAGACAGAATTTTTAAAAAAAATTAAAATAACTTTAATCAGCAATGTTGTATACTACACAAACACACACAATTTGAAATGTAGATCACTGTGGGTACATGTGCACAAAATATGCATCTAGTGAAAGTTAACACATCACAAAGTGGATCAATTGGCAAGTGTGCTATAGTCCCTAAAAGTTTGTACCACAAAAAAAATATTCATCTCAAAAGGTTTTCATTTTATTCTATTTAAAATGGAGGAATATATCTTTATCCTAAATTATTAAACATTTAACAAATCTGGATCCAATCAAATGCCCATCTACCCTCCCATGCTCTCTTTGCATCCATCAATGTCCAATTACAGAATATCACATGCTTAATTTAATAGCCATGTTTTCTACAGTCAATCTGTCTCTTGCACTCAACAATCTGGAATGAACTGCCTCTCCTCTTCTATTAATTTATCTAACCCTTAAAACCATACTTAATCATTCCAATAAAAATTCTAAATATTAGGATCTGGGGAAGGGGTTAACATGAAGCTGCTCTTTAGCTGAGCCCCACAAAGCCTGCGGGGAGGCAGCTCAATCATAGCCTTGAATTTGCTATTCTCAGGTGTGGTGGAGAACAGCAGCTGGATTCTCCTCTTACACAGAACCATGGAGGGGGGAGGGAGTGTTGAGTTAAGACAATACACAAACCAAGACATTGGAGTATGTAAATCCTAACTCAACTGCTTAGCATTTCAAATAAAAGTCTATACTGGCTTCTCATTTAACCAGGGTAATAACAGCACCAGCGTGCCTACCATTCCTGTCCTAATGTTCTCTTTATTTGTATTCATTTTTGTATTCAATTCATGCGTATACTTATATATATATTACCTAATATGTAATTGACAAAATAAATAAATAAATAATAAATAAAACATAAGCCAAGATGCTGCAAGGAACCCAGTTACCACCTTCCAAAATTCACCTGATCAGAGACAGCAGGGAAGGGAAGGGAAGGGCAATCTGGCCCTTCACACTGGGCAGCAAAATATTTGAGCCTGGCCCTGGCCTGAAAAGGTGCATATTTCATTCCAAAAAGATAGCAAATTTAATCTGTAGCAAAGAAGGGGGGGGGAGTCTTCTGGGATTTTTTTTTTTAATGAGGTGAACAGAATCTGAGCTCTGGTTCTTATGAAGCTCCCGTCTCAGCATTCAGTCGACCTAAGGCAGGGGTCTCCAATCTTGGCAACTTTAAGACTTGGGGACTTCAACTCCGGGAATTCCTCAGCCAGCTTTGGTTTTCTGGCTGAGGAATTCTGGGAGTTGAAGC
Organism: Calamaria suluensis; assembly: GCA_032468135.1. NCBI lineage: Eukaryota > Metazoa > Chordata > Lepidosauria > Squamata > Calamariidae > Calamaria > Calamaria suluensis. The sequence goes on from JANHFP010007328.1 coordinate 13,915, forward strand.
CCCCAAGTCTTAAAGTTGCCAAAGTTGGAGACCCCTGAGTCCTAAGGCGTTCCACCAGCAACACTTTCTGCGCCCCGCTGCCCGGGCTCGCCTGCTTGCGGCCAAGCGCCGGGACGCAGCGTCCCCATCCCCGAAAAGAGCGCGCCTACCCGTTTCTCTTCCCCGAGGGAAATCCACGGAGTGAAGGGCCCTCAGGTATTGCACCGTCATCTCCAAAATCTCCGCCTTCTCTAGCTTGCCGGAACTCTGCATAGGAGCCAAGAGAGCAACATTTCAGGAGAAGTCACGTCTGGGGCCAAGGAAGAAAGGCGGACTTGCCGCGGCACAGAACGAAAAAGCCACCCCGTTGCCCTTCCAGCCGCGCTTCCCCCCACCCACCGCCTGCGAATCGGAATTGCGAGCTGGAGGTCTCCAGGCAAAGTAAGGGACCTGCCGGTTCTAACCAAAGCCACCCGCGTCACTTGTTGCGCTTTTTCTATGTTTTGGGTTTGGTTTTTCTTTTTCCTTGGCTGGGAAAGGCGCGCGTACCTGCTTGGCCAACGCCATGGGCACGGTTTTCCCCAGTTCGTTTAGACAGCGGTTGATCCGGTCTCTTCTCCTCTTTTCGATCACTTTGTGCGAAATGGGGATCTTCTGGAAAACACGTTAGCGGCGCAGAAAATAAATACACGAGCAGCGGACAAGCGGGAAGATCCACAAACGGGGCGTAATCCCATCGGTTTTTTTATTAAAACCCCCCCCCCCCCAGGCCGTTTAAAAGTGACTCCATGCTTCTGGGTATCCATCGGCTCTTCACCTTTCTTTTTTTAAGTCCCTGTCAAAAATCAACTTTTGGCGCCGGATCACTGTTGGAGAAGATCCTACTGAAGCTCAATGGAACTTTCAATACGTAAAGTTTTATAACATGATATAAAACTACTGATGTACTGTATATTTAAGACTGGAACATATAACCTCGAATAACAGGCTGTTGTATTAAAATGGAGTTTTTCCCTATTATATGAAAAAACCAATAAAAATATTTTGGGAAAAAAAAAATGACTCGCTGCTTCTGGGTATCCATCTGCTCTTCGCCTTTTTTTTTTATCCCTGTCAAAAACCATCTTTTGAAGCCGGAATTCTAGAATTAAATTCTCCCATCTGTGGAGAAACTGCGCAGTAACCAATTACCTAGAACTCAATAGGATCTCAGTTACATTTGATGGGGCGAGGCAGGAGAAAGGGCGGGAAAAGGGAAAAGGGGGACGGGACGAGGAGAACAAGGCCGCCTGAACATCTGAGTCACCCAGTGGCCTCGTATGAGCTGCCCAAAGTGAAACGTCTCCTTTCGAAGTGTTTTCACTAGTAGCTCGCCTGCCTGGTGCTGCGGGCCACCCACCCACCCTCTTCCACCCTCTTTTTAAGCCGCAAAGCCAACGGCTGAGGTTAAACGGCACCACCAGGCCCTCCGGAGAAGAAAGCTGCGTTCGGCCTGAAGCGCGCGGGGGCCCGCGTGCGCCCAAAGCGCCAACTCACTTTCCGTTCCTTAAGTTTTGAAGACATCGAGGCCAGAAGCGGACAGGGAGGGGGGCAAAACTAGCCGAAGGTCCAGTGGCCCAGGTGGATTGTGGAGGCCGAACTTCCAAGAGGCGGTTTATAAAGCGACCATTTCTAAGGCGAGGGAGGGTGGGGGCGATATTCATGGCCTGTTTGGTTCCATAGGATTAGGGAAAACAGTATTAGGAGAAGGCATGCATTAAAGATAAGGTTTCTTTAAAAATGTGTGCATGTAACAGGGTATTCCCTCCCCCCCCCCGAGACCAGGAGCGGGGGAGGGAAGGACCACAGATCAGCTTTGTCGCTCCACGTGGCCTTCGAGGGCACGTGATTGGCCCCCCAAAGAGCATTTGCGTGGCAACGGGCAGCGCAAGAGTCCAGAAGCAACAAGTGGAGCGCAGTGGCGCGCTGGCAGGTTGTGAGACGGCAGAGTCCTCCTTCAAAGCCCCCACAGCGCCTGGTCGGTCTCACACGACCGCCTGTTTACAAATCCCAGGCACCTCTCCCCCCCCCCCCCCGCGGCCTCCCTTCCCTGTCCAAGCGCCGCCTGCGTTTTAAAGCCTGTCCAGAGTCATTAAAGTAATTAAGTAAGCCCTTAATAGGCTGTTCCGCCCAGTTCAAGGAAGAGCCCTTGGAGACGGAGAGGACCCGTTTGTTCTCAGGCTTTTCTCACACGACTTGGTGACGCGTCCATCTTTATGAGAGGTGGCAGCGAGGCCTTTTTTTCTTGTTTGTTTCTATCACTTTATGTGGCGGGGGAGGCAGCCCGGCAGGTGTGGGTGCTGAAGGGCGCCACGAGACACCCCCTTCCCGCTTTATAAATTTCTCTCCTCCCCTCAGCAGACCCAGGGAGGCTCCTTCAAACTTTTGGCACACGACCGCCCTTTTTTTTCTCCTATGGTGTGTATACGTCTCCATCTTGTTTGCCTCCCTCCTCCGCCTCTCCCCCGCCCCGCCTTTGGAGAGGCTCAATTTGTAGCCTATTATCCTATAGGAAAATGTCCCATTGAAAAGTGTGAATAGTTTCATTGGGCCTAAATTTTAATAATGCGGGTCAAAGAAAAGAGAGGCAAAATAAAGAGGGAATCGCAGCTGCTCCGAGAGCCCATTATGCGGTGTCACCTGCACCTATTCATTTGCCTAATTTTGGTCAATTTAACAAACTTCAGGAGAAATTATTGTGGCATTGTTAGAGAGGGTAAAGCTTTCTGATCGAATTAACAGCATGTTTTGATCCGGTAAATGTCTTGAGAAAGAAAGAAACAATCGCGTTTAAAGGGGCTTGCAGTGAAACGCGCCAAGTGGAGACGCCAAAGCGCAGCGCTCACAAAGGGAGCAAGTAACTGCCACAGGGAACTTTTGTACACGCACATTGCTGAAGTTTTTACACAAAAAGGCATTATTTCATACTTGAATAGTCTAATCCAACAATTGTCTATTTTCTGCAAACATATTTTCACAGCATTGTTAATTTTTTTCCAAGGGCCTCTGTTCTGGCAGCCGCGCCTCTTGCCTTGAGAGCGCAAAGGATTCTCCTTGGGGGGGACACGACAGATTTGTTCGAAGGGGGGGCATCCAGAGGGAAATAATGGACGTCGGGAAAAATGTTTTATATATTCTGAAAGACTAAAGAGGGAAATATGGGAAACACTCCAGCAGGAATCTAGGGAAATTCACAGAAGAAGGACCCCTTTCCTCTCCAAAGCGTCGGTGCGCATTTCCAGACCTCTTTCATCTTGCAGTGGCACCTCCTTATTTCATGGCCCAAGGACACCCTGCACTACCCCGCACCTCCCAAGCACTTCATTGACTGCCTGAGTAATAAATGCGATCAAAAATACAATTGTGGAGTTGCCCGTTTATATAAAAATAACCCAGAGAAATTTGGAGAAGTATGCCAGAGACTTCATTGAGATCCAGTCATTCTGGAAATGGAGGAAATACGCCAGGGAAACGCTACGTTGTGCTCCCGATTTAAAATTCTTAGTTTCGTTGTCATATTTTGAAGGTTCCCTTCTCTTTCTTTAAAACAGAATAATGTCCATCTCAATTATTATTACTTTCCTTTGGAAAGTGCCGCATAATGTCCTTAAGTTTTACTATTTTCTTTTTCTTTTCACCGCGCTCCTGGTAAAATGCAAATTGGGGCCCTTCTCTCGTGATAAAATACTAGCCGAAGAAACATTCTTTCTCGATATTTTGTTTGCAACCTGTTTTGTCTGCAACCTGGTGGGTGACTAAACAAATCCTTAGAGAAAGTTTTCAGAAGCAGCCTGCCTTGCTCGGTCCAGCCCAGGGACGCTCCCGAGTGCTGCTCTGCTTGCGAGAGATATCCTTTCAGAAAGCTGTTGGGTTTCAGTATATTCAGTCCTGCACAATGGGATTAGAAACTAACCGTTATCATCCAAATTAACTAAACTTTGAATAGTAAATGTAGGAGCTTTATTCCCCCCCCCTTCTCCAGCCAGTGGACAAGGAGCTGATCCGCTTACTGTCTGTGTTAACCGACAGCTGCAGGCACCTGCGAGGCAATTCTTCTTTTTACACCACTAAGTATTTGCTTCTATTTTTATTTTTTTTATTTTTTTTTTGCCTTTCCTCCTGCCGGAGAATTGTGTCTGGTCCAGAACAACCTTCCACGAGTGCAGGTTTAGGCTGGCAATGAAAGCCAGGAAGGACACGTGGAAACTGGATATGACAGGGGAGATGGTGCAGGGGTGCTGGAAGCCTTATGGCATATTAATGAGATGTGTTTGCTGCTGCTTTTCATTTTTAATGTTATTTTCTCTGCTTAGACTAACAATGAGTGCACCAGACATATATTATTAGTTGCTTTGGAAAGTGTGTGAACGTCTTCTGTTGAAGACAGGCAGAGATAGAGAAATTCTGCACTTTTTAACTTTGTATTTTATTTTGTCAGTGCAGGAGGTTGTTAAATGAATTATTTGTTGTTGTTAGTTGCCAAGCGACCCCATGGACAATGTTCCTCCAGGTCTTCCTGTCCACCATCCTCTGGAGTCCACCCAAGCTCACGCCTACTGCTTCAGTGACTCCCTCCAGCCACCTCTCTGCAGTCCCCTTCTTCTTTGGCCCTCAATCTTCCCCAGGATTACATTCTTCTCCAGTGAGTCCTTCCTTCTCATTAGGTGGCCAAAGTATTATAAGTTAAATGAATAGATTGTGTTAATTTTGCCTTGAGCCTTCCCTTTCCCTTCCTAACCGTGAGGAGGAAAATTGCTTTTTAAAATTGTTTTGTTAGTAACTTACCTGCTTTAAACTATTTTTAAGAGGAATGCTTGAGAACAATGATGATTTATAAAAAGGAAATGTTCTAAAAAGAACCAAACCAGGAGAGTAAATGCAAAGTTGTGCCCAGTCTTGTATATAAATGACAGGAGTCTCATCTGAGTATTAAGGGACCCTCTTTTTCATACTGCCACTGGATGGGTTGTTCCCCCCACTTGATTGTGAAACTAAAAAATGCAGTACATTCTAAGTGAGTTACATTTCACAGAAATGCACAATATCCTATCCATATCAAGATGCATGCTTCTGATAATCCATTCAGGTCGTTTTGCCCAAGTGAACTGCCATCATTGGGGGGGGGTGTTTCAAAAGGAAGTTTCAATATATACAGTGCATTCAGGAAGTATTCACTTTTGTATATTTTGTTATGCTGCAGCTTGATTCTACAGTTGAAATTCATTTTTCCCCTCCTTAACCTACATTCAGCACTCCATAATGACAAAATGAAAACAGAATTTTAGAAATGTTTGTAAATTTATTAAAAATAAAAAAAACTGAAATATCACATTGACATCAACCCACCAATCTGGGCTTAATGGCAGAGTGGTTAGAGGGAAGCCCCTCCTGAGTGCAGAGCCCACAATAGTCCACTTGGAGTTTGTTCGTCACAGTATGAGAGTCCTTCATGTGCTTTTTTGCAAACTCCAAGTGGGCTT
>JANHFP010007333.1:59909-71044 GCA_032468135.1 Calamaria suluensis
CTAGCAGTTTCAAAAGCACGTAAAAAATGCAAGTAGAAAAAATAGGGACCATTTTAGGGTGGGAAGGTAACAGCATTCCGTGTGCATTTGTGGTTGAGTCATGCCAGCCACATGACCATGGTGAAGTCTTCGGACAGCGGTGGCTCTTCGGCTTTAAAACAGAGATGAGCACTGCCCCCTAGAGTAGGAAACGACTAGCACATATGTGCGAGGGAAACCTTTAATATTAACAAACTTCCCAATATTGCAGCCTTTGAAGAAGAAAAAAGGCAAGATATTTAACACCAAGCAAAATATTTATGAGATTAACTTTGGATGTATAGAAGCTTGAGTTGCACAATTTTTAATCACTATCCATTTTGTAGTTTGGATTCTGTGACTCAAAAGTTTATATGGCATGTTTTATAATACATCTCAATCAGAAGGGCTCTATATACTTCAGCCTACAAAACTAATTTCTTATGTGGTTCAGAAGTCTGAGTTTCCCAGATCTCATTTAATTGGAAGAGGGTAATGTTGAGTATGGTTGGCAGATGTGTTGTTAATTAATATCCTACTGGGTTAATCAGCGGAACCTTGGGAGATGCTCAAAGACTTTTGATGTATTTTAGAGGGGGGAAAAACTCTCACCACTTGATCTATAGCTGTTTTAAACAAATTGTATTCATACTGTTCAATTATGAATTATTTTTTGTATAAAATTATTTTACTGTCTATTTTGCATTTTGTTATTTTCGCACATGAATGGATTGATATGCTGTATATTTCTTAAATGCAACATATTCCTTTTATAGATATACTTTGATTATTATATTTTTAAACCATTTCAACTTGTATTTTCTATTATGGTCAGTACAGTTTTTTCCTGACACCATCACTGCTAAATAAATAATTCCCTGAACACTATAAAACTATTTACTAAATAGTTGGTACTACTAAAGCTTGGTATTGTTGTAATTAGTCACTGTAATTAGTCTTGCTACAGATTGTAATAATCAGCAAGATTTTCTTAAAATTCTGAAGTTATTATATGACAATATTCTCAAAGTTTGCAAGTACCCTTATATATTAGATTAAGGCTGAGAAAATGTCAACTCACTCACTCTTTACAGCCACAGCCTGAATTTATACCATCTGCTGATGGAGCTTACACCTTTTAATAAAATTTGTTAGTCAGTAAAGTCTTCCAGATTTTTTTTTTGCTGACTAGTATGGCTGTCCTACTACAATGTTGAGTTTTTTGTCTTTATCCCCCATTTACTTAGGATAGAACTACATTGGAAGGAAATCAAAGTACAAACGTTTTAAAGGATCATTATTGTTTTATACCTCCTGCTCTTCCTGGAACTTGGCTGAGATTGTTTTAAGACATAATTCCAGCTCTCAGAGACAAGAATTTGCCCCACTATCACCTCAGAAGCAGCAGCAGATTGTTAGCCATTTACTTTGTTAGCAAAGTATGTCAAAAGTTAGTGTCTGTTTGGTTTTATATCAGTTCTGTGTTCTTCCTCTTTCCACTCAGAAATTGTTTCCTCCTACAAGGTGATAAATCTTTATATTATCCTTTAGCTTTCTGGGAAATGTTCTGCATTCCAACACATGTATAATGGAAGCTAAAGCAACATGGACTTTTCTGGCCAAACATGAGATTTAGGAAGGTAAGATTTTTCCTGAGGCAACTTTTTAAAACTTAAAAAGTTAACAATTGTGTCACCCAATTTAGGATGAATCCTCTTCTTCTATCTCCAGATGCCCCTTCTCTCTCCCTCTTATATTAGCTACTGAATTACTGGTAGGAGTAACTTATTCTTCCAAGAAACAAATCATCAAGAAGAGCATTGAGCAGCATAAATATGAGCATTTTCTAATATGGAAATAAGCTAAAATTATTTTCTCAAAAATTGGGTTGAGAAAGATGTTATAATCCAGCATATGATCCTAATTAATGTCCAAGAAACTAAAAATGTATTGAATTCACCATGGCATTATATGAAAGCATATTGACATCCAATTATGGCTCAGAGAAGTTACTGCCATGAAATGGCAGTGCATCTGTTCAGCAAAACAATCATGGAATTATTTTTTTTTAAAAAAGTAGTGAACTACTACATATATGGCTAGTACAGAAATTGTAACCAATGACAACAGCATTCAGACTCTTATAAAGTTGCATTGGGGATAAAGCAATCCAGAAGAGCATTTTGAAGAGGGTGTTGTTTTCTCTTTCTTCTGTCTTATAAATTGTGGTGTTTTGGCTGTTGGAGAATGCCACCTCAGAAAAGAAATTGCTTGCCTCTTACAATGACAGGCAAACAAATTCCTGGCTAATAATCTCAGTATCTGTCATGCTGGGCGCTACTTCTCTAATGGTTGTGGCTGGTTATTTATACAGATACTGATTTCCCTAGATCAACTCTTAAGTGACACTGGCATGAGTGGGAGGGGAATAGGTCCTTTATGTGGAAAGCACAATTCTGTCAGGACTCTCTAATTAGTAATCTTAATTAACCATCTTGATTGTATTCAACTGAGCAAAGTGGTAGACAACAGTATAGAGGAACTAGCCTGCACTGGAAGAGATGAAGTTAATAAAAGAAGACTACTTTCCCAATAGCATTTCATTTTCACTATTTTTCACATACTACTATGTTTGATGAAAAGTGGCATTTGCCATGTCAGGGACAATGTTAGTGTATAATTGAAATGTACAATCAAGAAGAATAAAGGCGAAACAAAACTTCACAGAAGACAATACTTGTGTGTATGTTTGTGTATGTGAGAAGTGAACTAAAATCCCTTTTATCCCTTAGTTGTGCCTGGTTAAGAATTAGAATGGAATTATAGATTTTTCTCCAAATATTTCTATTGTTATTCAGGCAATTACCATTCCATAATTTGAGCCTATTCACTTTATCAAACACTTTTTTGAATTGACATGCATAGTAAAGTTCCTTTATCACAATAAAATTCAACCATTCATTTCTCAATTCTAAAGGACAAAACTCTGGCCTGTATACTACCTTCTTGACATAAAGTGTCCTGGAATTTCCAAATCCATTCCTTGTCATATCTTGTATCCTTTCAACAGAGTAATGCCAAATACACATTACTTTCAACAGAGTAATGACAATGTCATGAAGCACACTCACAACCAACTAATCCTCTGTAAATTTTGCATTCATTATTGCTCCATTAAATCAGGTAAACAAGTGGAGTTATTCCTATCATATGCATAATTACTTTATAAACCAGGAGTGTCAAACTGTTGGCCCATGGGATGGATGAGTCACGGTGGCCATACCCACCCCAGCTCAGTGAAGGGGAAAAAATAACAAAATATCATGTAATGGCAATGTGACGTTACAAGTTTGACACCTGTGTTCTAAACTATTAAAGCAATAGCAACTTTTTTTTTCATTTGGCCAACCTATCTGAAATTTCCTGCCTGGGAAATGTGTTCAACATTTCTCTTTGCTACCTTTGAAGTATATATTTTTTTAATTTTCTGCAGTTCAGAAAGTTTGGACATGATTAGATGATAGTATTTTCTTTCATATCTTTCTGTTTTGAACTTTGAATTTGTTTCAATGATATGTTACCACATTGGGTGTTTTAGAGATAAACAAGGAAGGCAGGATATAAATACCATCATCCAGTTACCTTGCCTACTTCTAGTGACTATTCAAACTCAGAATTCTTAATAATGTGAAAAAACACCCAATCACCTCATGCAAACAGGCTAAAAGGAAAAATAGAGACACTTGTCTATAAATATACAAATTGAAATTAGTCTCTCTCAAGAATTTATCTCTTGGAGAACTACATTCTCAACCTAAATAATCTTGTCAACTCTGGTGCTCATACTATCCCGTTCTCTAAATTAAATCTTCTTCATCCAGGATAAGAATATAATCATTTAATATTTATCATTTGAAATTGATAGCAGCAATTTTTCCGTTAAAAAAACATATTTTTAATAGTACTTTTATTGGGTGGTAGATAAGGTTAAATAAGCAGTGAAGGAGGCCAGAGTAATACATGGATACATATCATCATTTTATTATTGAGGTCTAATTTATATGACCTCTTATCTTTATGGGAAGCCTCACTCACTCACTGAATCCCTGTGCATTCAATTTGCCAGATGATCAACAATAGATTCCACTAGAGATTTCTGTTGAAAAAGGTTTTGTGTGAGGTCCAAAAGTATAATATATCTGCACTGAGGGTCATATAGGTTTGTAATGAAACTTGGGTATATGCAAGAAATAGAGAAAAACAAAGCGAGAAAGAAATCGAATCTCCTGAACTCCATAATTAATTTTCATGCTAAAATTATGTCCTTGAGGCACAGAAGCCCTTCTTTAGCAACTGCCATCACATTGATGAAACAAGGTTTTACATCACAACTTGTTTCGGAAAGTGAAAGTTAAGCTCCCATGTGTTGTTATTGTCAGAACTTAGATTTGAGAGTCACCATCTGTGAGTACTCATACTTGAAGTCTGATTAAAATCAAATTCATTTGATCAAGAAAAGGAAGCAACATAATGAGACTGATGGGAATCAGTCAAACTCTGGATCAAGGAGATACGATTTAGATCTTCTGATATTATTTTATTTGTCTAAAATCAGTATTTTTGTAAGGGTAGTGTGGACTGGGCGTCTGGCACTGAGAGATATGCCTGGAATTAAAATTCTGAATTGACTAAGTAAAATTAACCTAGTATATAAAGATGATGGTGTTATGGAATGATCCTCTACTGACTTTGTTTCTGAAACAAATCTGTTTCTTCACATTCAATTAATCTTAAAACTCAGTTGAAATAAGTATAGTACATACAATTAAAACAAAATAGTATATTTTACTATAGACAAAACAGGCAAGAACAGGCAATATTTACCTGGAGTAAATATTTCTTTCTTTCTACTTAGTGAAATAGCCTGGGGGAAGAATTAACTCATCCTTCTCCAGCATGAATTAAATGTGAGATTCAGCTAATCAAATTTAGAATGGGCAGTCTGTGATATGAACAAAAGGATATTTATCATTTCTAGGATTGCATGAAGAAATGTAAGTGCCTTCGATCAGGTTGTACTGTTTAAAAAATCCCAAGTGAACATAGGTAAGTCAACACAACTTATTTAATGGGAAACTATAAATACAACATCTTTCTGCTACCTTGAATAAGGGGTGAAATCTAAAAATTGTTGCCACTGGTTCAGTGGGCGTGGCTTGGGCGTGGCTTGGTTGGCATGGCCAAGTTGACATCATGCATGTCACTCAGTCATGTCATTCTGCCCAAGCTAATTTCGGAGCCTTCTCTTGCCCCACTCTCCAGCCTGGAGGGCTATGCATCCCCCCCACTAATCCTCCGTACAAACTGCCTGCCTGGTTTCCGCAAAGGCAGACCTCCCCTGCAGGGCAATCCAAAGAGGAGAGGGGAATGCTGCAGAAAAAGGCTGTGCGAAAGCATGGCAGTGCTGCGGGGAAGGAGTTAGGTTGCTATCTCCCTTTCCTACAGCCATGTCATGCCTGCCTGCCTTCTGCACTGTCTTCCACTTGCCTGCCTTCACAAGCTGGCCAAGGGGACACTGGGAATTTGAAAATGAAGGTATCATGTAATAAGTAAATAAAGCCATTTAGAATAAGTAAAACGGTTAAGTAGTAGTTAATGGTAGGAATACAAGAGAGGAGGAAAAATGGGTTAAATGCTTATAAACTTATTTTTTCTATTTTTTTAAAAAAATATTATTGTTTATTGTTCTAAATGTTTATATAAAACCTCACCTTTTCAAATCTCACTTCAAACTCAATGTAACAGTGAAACAGCAATAATAATATTTTTAAAAAACCAATATCATGGATGAGTTAAAGATTACACTGCTTTGTAATTATATGACCTTTTTATTTCAAGCAGGTTTTTTTTTGCTTTTTACCACATTAATAAAATAAAAATTATTGGTGTGTGTGTGAAGGAATAGAAATTTAATAGAATCTGTGTCAGATTCTCTCTCTACTCAGAAGATATTAAAACAAATACTGTAAAACTTTCTTATGAATCAATCAAGGATTTTATTATTAAGATCATTACTAGAAAAATATAAATATATAATAAAATTAATCAAGCTACATGAAAAAAAGTTCCTTGAAAATATAATTGCCCAACTAGAGGCATATCACCGCCCCGAGTCCGTGAGGAGAGGGGCGGTATATAAATTTGACAAATAAATAAATAAATATCAGCTTGATCTGAATGATGCAACTGAATGAAACTCTTTAATGCGAGCTGTCCTTATTGTAACAGAAAGGGGTATCTTAAAAGAAAATACAGGCTTCTAAAGCTAAGTCGTTCGCAACAGAAAGAGATAATGAGATTAAATGTACTAAAAGAAGAATTGTGTGCAGGAATTACAAAAACAATGAGGTAAAATGAAATATTACTTTTATTGTACGCCACTCAGAGTTGTCTATGTGAGATTGACAGCTAAATCAAATAACAAATAAATAAGTACATTCATGCTAACACATTTTATAACAAAAGTTTTCTTCTGAATTTGGGGCATGAAGTAAGTATAGCTGCAGGAAACGTGTTTATAAGCCTTAATGATTTTAACAGAGGAAAAATAATGGAATTTCAATAGATTAATGTAAAAAGGACAGTATAAACCTGAAATACCTCATAAATCATATTGTAAACAGGAATATAATATTTCAAGGTTGTTTTGTCAGGCGCAAAAGATAATGTTATGCCTATCTTATCTTGTGCAACTTGATTGCAAATTAGTTCTTAAAAATAGGCTTTGTTCTCTTTCAAAAGACCATTAAATAATATGAACCAGAAAGCATCTGAAGGTAATTTGCTGGATTGGTTGGTAACCTAAAACAAGCCAAGTAGCAGGATGCACGCACAATAATAATCCTGCAAAATGACTATGCCATTTAGAAAATAAAGGATGAAGACTAAGTAGTTAAACAGAATATCCTTTTAATAAACAAAAGGAATCAAATTGTGATTGTTGTTTAAAAGCAAAGGAAAAAGGAACAGTTTCCCTGGGCTTGATTTCAAACAAGCCAATGAGTTGTCAGAAGCTATTTTTTCAGAACATGTGATCCCATCCCAATCGTAACAAAGGGCAGGAAAATTATTTTGTAACACTCCCAGATTGTCCTTCAAAGCATTACTTTTACCTATTTCTGAACCAGTGAGAGTGATATATTTAAGAAATTAAAATTGCATTTGTGCTTATCTAGAAACCAAATTCAAATTAAAATAAATGTTAATTTATTTAACTATTAAATAAATCTAATCTAATATTAGGCAAAAAATATTACAATTGGGACTTTGAAAAATAACTGAACAACTAGGACATAAAACATGGTCAAATATGGTATAACTTAAACTAAACAAGGTTGCAGAAGGAAAGAATTACATTACACATTATCAGTAGTCTCTTGCTTGATGCAAGGTTACTGAACAATTTGGTGAGGGGGGAGAGGGGCTTAACACAGCAATTTATCTGCAAAATAATTTAGTGAGAAATGGTATAGATAAACTCTATATAGAAGGGGAGCAAATCCAATTTGTCACTCCTTTCGGATCCAAATTTATGCATATATCCCTAAAGAAGAAAGGAATAAATTAAGTTTCCGAGCCTAATTAGGAATAATGCTGAGCTATCCATGAGGAATAAAGAAATGGGGTTTTGGTTAAAAACTTGAAATGCGCTACTGCTCATTTCAACAAAGAGGAAATTATAAACTTAAATGAGTTTTGATATTTAAATATTAGTCCAAACCCACTACATTTTATCCTTAGGATCTGGATTTCCCAACAAGGGAGGGAAGTAACAGCAGCAGCAACATTGTACAGTCAATAAATTACTGAAAATGAATCTGAAGAATCTCAAATAGTACTAGATTCAGAAGACACCTAATTAGGACTGTTGCCCTGATTATTTGTTTGTTTGCTTATGAGATTTGTACAGTCACCCATTTCACAGCCCAACTCTGGGAAGTTTAAAACATCAATCCAGTCAGTGCAGCTAGTGTCTGAGAAATACCACCCGAGACTAAGTGCTCTACAGCTGAAGATAAGGATGCACCTGATAACAGAATAACAGAGTTGGAAGGAACCTTGCAGTTCTTCTAATCCAACTTCCTGCTTATACCATTTCAGACAAATGGATTTCCAATCCCCTCTTCAAAATCTTCACTTGATTTCTTTCTTTCTCTGAACTGTTAACAGAGAAAGAATGTCAAAGAATTTCCCACAGCTGAGCCCCAGAAATGGGGTAGCTGCATGGAAAGAAATGGAATCCTTGCATAGAAGTCAAGCATGGGGTCTAACAGGACCACTGAAGGGCAAGAAAAACATGGTGTCTAAATGGGTTTTCCAAATAAAGCACTACATTCATGGCAACATGAAACCTAATAAAATTAGATTAGGATAAATGTAAACATATGGTTAATATTATGGCAAGATTTTTGCACTAGTAGTTAAACATGAAAGCATCAGAATTCCTACAAAGTGTAGCAGCATTTAGAAGTGGTGTTTTTTTCAAACTTGGTAAGTTTAAGATGAGTGGACTTTGTCTCCTGGGATTCCCCGTCCGGCCCCAAAAGCTCACAACACCACATGTGGAGAACCGGGATATGAACATTTCTGCAATGTGAATTGAAAGAGAAGACATACATACATTGATCCCCACTTCTGGAAGAACCACAGAAAGAAAATCCAGTTTGTAAACTGGAAAAAAATCCATACATAGACTGAAGCCAGCACCAAAACATAGTCCAATAAGCCAAATCAATATTACAAAACATGAGTTGGGAAATTCTGATCCATTCTTATACATATCAGTTAAAAATTGAGAGATGCATGTCTGTTATATTGATAATTTCATGATTTGACCAGAGAACAAACAAAACTTAGAGATAGTGAACAATTAATAAAAACAAGTGGAGTAAAACAATTTTGGGATATTAGCTACTAATGTGGAACTGAAATAAAAAAAGAATAAAAGTGGAAGTACTTGCTCAATCAGAACCAAAATAAAACAGTGTTCCTAGTTTTAATGGAGCAAGGAATCAACTTATACCTGTAGAAGTTGGATGTCTAAGTACCTTGCCAACTGTTAAGTATGAAGTAGTTCTATTATTTGTTTAGGGTTGCATGTCAGCAAGTGGCATAGGAAACATTGTGTGGGTGGAAGGAAAAATAAAATGTCAACATATCCTAGAAGCTAATATCTTCAGAATTTAGTGAAACTGAAGATGAAAAAATATTGGATATCTTAGCAAGACAACCGTGTGAAAGTTAGCTTTAAATCAACCATAAAGGATTTATAGGAAAGAAAGAGAAAGTTTGTGGAACCATTCTGAGACTTGAATATTATTATTATTATTCAATAATGTATGAGCTATTAGGAAGTATGGGTGAAACCCTTCTACCATAGGTGACTGGAAATGTGTGACAGTGTATACTTGCACTAATTAACAAGAGGAGAGAAGGAAGAATATTGAATAGAAAGATAACAAAAAAGTTTTTGGTGAGTTTTGATCCAAGTTACCTATGAGGTAAACTGTCAGTAATAATGTTAAAGTTACTTCTAAATGTGCAGCTTCTGTCTAAAGGCAAGAACAAAAACTTTATTCAGGAAGATAGTAAAAACATCTCTTCCAGTAAGGTTTTAATTGCTAAATGATTTTGTGCTTTTTGATTCATATTGTAATTATACTAGTATTGTTTAATTCTTATTCTATTTTTTCCCATTTCTATAAGTTGCCAGGTTTTAGAAACCTAGAAGCAGATATTAAATATATGATAAACAGACAGATGATAGGATGGATGGATGGATGGATGGATGGATAGATAGATAGATAGATGAGAGAGGGAGAGAAAGAAAGAAAGAAAGAGAGGTAGGGATGGAGGTAGGGAGGAAGGGAGGGAGGGAGGAAAATATTAAACATTCTAAACAATAGAATAGAATTCTTTATTGGGCAATTGTGATTTGGAAAACGAATTTGTCTTCAGTGCACCAGCTCTCAGTGTACATATAAGCAATGTGGTAATTCATGATCATAATCATCATAAAATACATTCATCATAAATCATAAGATATAACACTTGGTGATAGTCATGGGATACTAAATAAGCAATCAATATGAATTGTACTAGGAAACTAAAACAATGTAAATTGTAAGATACAAGCAACAAAGTTATAGTCATAAGAAGATAAGGAAATAGGTAATAGGAGAATAATAAGTAATAAAGCCTTAGTTAGACAATGGTGTGGGAATTAGTTTTTTAGCAGAGTGATAGCATGGGGGGAGAGAACCTGAGCTTGGGTCTAGTTGTTCTGGTGTGCAATGTGTTGTCTTGTGGGTAGAAGTTGAAACAGTTTATATCCAGGATGTGAGGGGTCTGTAGATATTTTCACTGCCTTCTTTCTGGCTCATACAGTATACAGGTGTTCAATGGATTAATAAAATAAATAATGAAAAGAAAAAAGAAAAGGGACAGTGCATCAAAGGGCTAAGAACCTTTAATGGACATGTAATAGCTTAAATGTGTAAAAGCTATAAAATTTCAAAACTATAGTGCACAACAACAGTACTTTATCATCCCATCAATCAGCCATTACATTTCTTATTCTCTTTTATGTGAGTGAAACAATGGCTAGTGTATGAACCACTTTATGACTGCAAACACTGACTGAAGGACTGTGCAGGATTCTGATTACTGATAGGTTATCGATGAATATAAACAAGCAGGTTGATAGGTACAGTATATATGGTATACAAATCACTTGGGATCCTGGATAAATCAGAAAGAACTTTCTAAGTATGATAAGGTGAATGTGTTTGCCTTGCTTTATGCATCCAATTAATGCTTGTGTTATCTTATTTCCTTACTTGCTCTAGTGTCAACTACCACCAATAGGGCAATAAGACTTGAATGATTAGGAAAATATGTGTATTTGTTCTAAATAGCTGACAGCTTGAATTAGCCAAAAAAAAAAAAAAACCAAACAAAACCCTTCCAAACCATATACAAACATCTGGCATTATAAAACTTTCCATCTCTAGAAACCTGCTTCTTTCCCCCCCCCCACATTCTTATCACCTGCAGAT
>JANHFP010007333.1:132501-143761 GCA_032468135.1 Calamaria suluensis
TGGTATTTGCTTCGTAATTTGCTTACTATGAAAAAATATGCAATGGGAAAG
This sequence comes from Calamaria suluensis, assembly GCA_032468135.1. Lineage (NCBI taxonomy): Eukaryota > Metazoa > Chordata > Lepidosauria > Squamata > Calamariidae > Calamaria > Calamaria suluensis. Next base: position 132,553 of record JANHFP010007333.1, read on the forward strand.
AGGAAGAGGTGTAATATTTCCAGATCAAAAATATTGTTTGACTGAAAAAATGCAATATTTTCCAATAGTTGCCATTAAGAATTATTCTTCCCAATAAAAATTTGAACCATTGAAAACAAAATACTGTTAGAAATTCTGTATTTAATAATCAGGGAATAGACAAAGAAATATAATTTTGTAAAAAAATATTTTATTTACATAACAACAAACATTAATTAACAGTACTGTGCTGTGTTTCTTACTGGTATTTACATTCATTTCTATACAATTTATTTCTCTGTTTTAACTTTTTTTACCATTTATCCCACACCTCATAGTACTCTATTTCTTCTTTGTCTTCCAATTCTAAAGGGAGCCTGTATATCTCGGCATATTCAAATATTTTATGTATAACCATCTCTTTTGCTGGTGTATGTTCCAGCTTCCAGCATTGTGCAAAAACTATTCTCGCTGCCGTTATTATGTGTAAAATAATGTGTTGAAGTTTCTTCTGCATTTTTTGGTTAATTATTCCTAGTAAGAATAATTCAGGTCTAAGTTCAAGTTTTTCTCCCATTATTTCCTGCAACCATCTTCTAATCCGTTCCCAATATTTTTTTGCTTTAGAGCATTGCCACCACATAAAATAGAATGTTCCATCCTCATTTTTACATGTCCAGCACTCCAGTTTCATGTTTGTGTATATTTTAGCCAATCTCTCCAGTGTTAAGTGCCATCTGTAAAACATTTTATATTGATTTTCTTTATATGCAGTTGACAATGTTAATTTGTAGTTTTTCTTCCATAATTTTTCCCATTTCTCTAATTTTATATTGCGGCCTGTTTTGTGCCCACACTATCATTGGGCCTTAAAAGAAAATGTTTATCTGGAAGGTAGCTATATAGTTATGCTCTTTGCACAGGAAACAAAATAAATTCCATGGATACCTATGTTCATAGAAATAGCTTTAAAAACAAATCTAACTTCTGCTTTTCTGTTCCTCTAATACATAATACTGAACTTTATAACAATCACATTTAAAATATTGTGGGTTTCCTGAAACACTGGGTAAAAAAACACCTGCTATTTTACTGTGTATCATATTGATCAATAAGGGAGAGTTTGAAGATTTATTACAAAACAGATAACACCATGTTATCCCAGTCAATTGCAGTAGAAACTCTTTCTAGAAAAGAATGGGAAAAATCTAACTTTGTTTTTCCAGTATTAAAATAAATAGGCTATGGACATTTTGAACTGCTCTGCAGAACTGAAACTATTCATTTAAAAAGCATTTAGAGTTTTGGTGAGTCAGTCAGAGATGCACTGAATTTTCAGAAGTAGTAGAAAATAAGACGTTGGAGTATATCAAATTATACAAAGGTAAATCTTAAGCCTTTAGAAGACTTAGGAAAGTAATACTTAGTAAGACTTAGTGAAAGTAATACAACTAAAATGCATCAAACAGGCGTTCATAAACATCAAGATAAAGGACTTCAAAGGGGTCTTCCCACAAATAATTAGTTAAAAAACAGCCTGAAAGAAAGTGACTGGCCCAATGGGCTTTCATCTCTAAAGTGGGATTAGAACTCATAATCTCCTGGTTTGGGGCCAGCATTTTAGCTGCTATACCAAATCCATAAAGTATTTCTATACCTTATATGTGTCTGCAAATGATGTGGCCTTTTGTAATTGACAGATGGAAATTTTGTCAATGCACAGATTTTAAGTGTGCCCTCCAAGTTCTTTTGATATGGCACCCACATCTAGGAAGCCAATAATCACTGAGACCACCACAGTTAGTTTATACTACAATCTTCCAATTTCAGTTTTCAGATCTTAATAGTTTATGGGTTCCAATTTTTTTCTCTTTTCTTCTGCTAACTCTATTTGATGTGGTCATGCCACATCAATATCCACACTTTCTTCTTTCAATCACAGTTGAATCTCGTGTATTCAGAGCCTTCTGAGTGTTCTGATTTGCAGCATCCAGTGAATCATTTGGTGACCGTGTTATGTTGTTAATTATAATCAATTTGTGCAATCTTCTAAGTATATGATCTGTTTTTTTTCTTTTCCACACAGTCTTAACTGAATCATTTGATGATATTTTAAGTCAGGCCTTATTGCCTTACTACAGATACCCTGCTTGTGAGCAGTCAAAATTAAGCCTTCACTTTCTTTTTTAAACTGTTTCAGTTGTAAACCATTGCCAGGTTTTATCTTTATTCACTTCACATTAAATCTTGTAGAAAACATTTTCTTCACCAACCCTTTAAATAGATTGAGAATCACTGTTGTATAGAAACTGACTGTGTACTACTTTGCCTTGCCAGAATTTTGTTCATGTTTTTATTATATTATTTTGATATTCATGTTTTATTTCCAAAATATTATGTAAACTCAATTTTAAAATTTGAATCAATGATCATTCTTGGCTATTTTATAAATAATCAGTTAATATAAGCTTTTCTTCTTCAGTAGTAAATCTCTGCCTCCATTTCTACATCCATACATATCACTGCAGGGATGTACTCTATGTTTTTTGGGTCCAGTTCAGCTTTTGTCCACTTAATAACTCCATCACTGTATCATATCACAGACTAGTACACACACACACACACACACACACACACACACACACACACAGTATCAACAAAATCTGGCAATGGTTAAGAGCAGGCAAGTAAAAAAAAAGACAAACAAATAAATAAGCTAATTCTGACTGAACAAGACAAAAGTATACAAAGCCAGAACTGATAAGACAGCAAATGATTTCTCTGCAAAGAAGTTGAACAAAGTGGGCCAGTTTGTTAGCTGCTACAAGGAGATTACACTACAAACAATGGCACGGTAAAGTAGCAGTGATGGTGCATTGGAAGTTAAAGTACTCTGGGATTTAAGAATCCAAAGAAACCTGCCACAAAAAAAAACACTTAATTATTGTTGATAAGAAAGACAAAAAACAAAACAAAACAAAACACCAAAACTCTGGCTAGTGGACATGGCAGTATCTGGAGACAGCTCAACAGAAGAGGAATGACTGGAGAAAAAAATAAAATAAAATAAAGGCCTGAAAAGAGAAATAAAATATCTCACTGTTTATAATGACCCTAAAAACGAGATGTTCAAAAATTTTAAATGATTTTCTTCTAAAGAAATATTTCAAAGGGGTGTGTGTGAACTAAGATTCTTATTCAATATTATCTTATTCCTTGCAGGTAAACTGATTTTATATGGTTTTATGTGAATTCATCAAGAAGGTCTTTAGTACTGTGATCACTGCCTGTAGTGTCCTTTGCACTGTACCTAAGAAAATATTTTTTTTGGTTTGTTCCTCTCTGATAGCTTTAGCTCTGAGGTTGCCTTTCAGTCCAATGTTTTCACCCGAGATGCCAACTGTGATCCAGGGGGAACATTTCTTGATCTCTTTTCTTAAGTTCCTGTGAAGCTGAGACAAAACTTCTCCAAACGTTCTAAAGCCTAATCTCTCACAGAAATGATTTTGCATGCTTTAAGATATTAGGGTAATTATCAAAACCTAATGAGTTTTTAAAGCTTTTTAATATGAAACCATGATTTCAGAAACTCTTTGCTGTCAGAACTATAACTAGGTTACAGGCACACGGCATGATTTATGACCCATCCTTACTAATGACTAGAGGCTGAAGATACAGTTCTTTATGAATAAGCACTCTTGCCCGATCATGACAGGGCAGTGAAAGCTCTGAAAATATGCTTATATGCAGCTGCATAATGGATCTGAGGCTTAATAAAAGGCCAATTTAATAGCATGCATATAATCCATGACCAATATAAGAAGGAATAGTTTGCAATGGAGTAGAGTGCCTATCATCTGAACCTAAATTGCCTAAACACTCCGGGCTAGCCATATTCAATGTATATATGACTCTTAATAGTACAGAAGTAATTACCCACAGGCCCTCCTCATACAATTATGAAACAGGGACTCTAAAGTAGAAGTCAGCAATTGGTCATCCCTGGGAACATATTTTCTCTCTTGGAGGATTTTGTAACAGCCACCATTGCAAAACCAGAAAAGAAAAGGGATACAATATCATGTACAAAGAAGGTACCAACAAGCTTCAGTCTGAAACAGAAGGCAGACGGGGGACCCAACTTTCAAGTTCTGATTTCAATATTGGAGTGAATGTCTATGAAATCTAGATGCTCTAAAACCTGATTCATATATATGAATTGGCCACACCAACGCCCGGTTTAGCGAAGGGAAAAAAAGACTTGATATATCACATGATGCTGCTATGATGACATGAGTTTGACACCACTGATATAAATGTCTCTACACAATTTCTCCTTGGATATTTTAATGCAAGTTTTTTTGTGAAAAAGTAATGAGTGTTCTGGCATGGCAAGCAAGCTATTCTCATGAGCATAGCAGCTCTAGAGTGCATTATTGTGTTTGCAGAAATAACACTTTCCTAATCACTAATACAAGGTGCAACTGCACTGAAGAAAATCCACACATTTGCTTACCTTATACAGAAAAATTATCTAAGGGAGTAAAGAAGGTTTCAGATGCTTTTTCGAGGAAATAGTATATGGTACACTTAAGGATAGGGACATGGTGGCTCAGCAGGTAAGGCAGCTGAGTTTGTCAAATCGGAAGGTCAGCAGTTCAGCGGTTTGAATCCCTAGTGCCATGTAATGGGGTGAGCTCCCATTACTTGTCCCAGCTTCTGCCAACCTAGCAGTTTCGAAAGCTCGTAAAAATGAAAGTAGAAAAAATAGGGACCACCTTTGGTGGGAAGGCAACACCGTTCCATGCTTTAGTCATACCGGTTACATGACCATGGAGACATCTTTGGACAGTGCTGGTTCTTCGGCTTTGAAATAGAGATGAGCACTGGCCCCTAGAGACAGACACGACTAGCACATATGTGTGAGGGAAACCTTTACCTTTATACTTAAGGATAAGATGGACTTGCAGATTTCATCCTAATTTCAAAAGCCGTTTGTTACTTTCTGGTATGGGAAGGGAAGGGAAGGGAAGAGGGAGGGAGGGAGAGAGAGAGGGAGGAAGGGAGGAAGGGAGGAAGGAAGGAAGGAAGGAAGGAAGGAAGGAAGGAAGGAAGGAAGGAAGGAAGACCAAGAAATTATACTGCCATTGTTGACTGTCCCTGCTTATGGATTTTGGCTCTGCCTATCACTGGCATATAATAGCACTCCCACAGATTATTTCTGTGGCAAAATGATCCTGTTGCAATTTTAGTTTTACTGAACCTGCTTGAGAATTTGAAAGTCTGTGACAAAAAGTAAAGTATTCAAATATGAATTCAAAATATTAAGTGTGAATAGGTGAGTCTTTTATGAAAATGTTAATGATGTGGAGCATGCCTTGGAAAGTAGAAAAAATTGAATTTTACTAATAAAATACTCAAGTATTGACACCCCTGCACTAGATGTATATGCATATTAAAGTTCATTGGGCCATTTCTTTGCTAATAGTTCTTCACACTGAAAATCCAAGATGATTTTGCTAACACTCCGTTATTTTTTAGAGGTAGCATTAGAATATATTAGATCAACCATACTCTATTTTTATTTATTATTTTTTATTTATTTAACTTATATACCGCCCCTCTCCTCACGGACTTGGGGCGGTGTACAGCCAATAAAACTTAAAAATACAATATAATATATACACTATTAAAATACAAATTAAACTACTATCTATTTGGCTATTAACTTTAAAATTATTTAAAAAGTTATCAAAAATGTTAAAAATTATTTTATTGCTTATTTTATGATAATAAATATTAAACAATTAAGATGGCAAAAATAAAAATTGAGATATAGCACATGACTTTCAAATTGACTTATACTTTGCTTGCTTGTATTATTATTTTCCCATTTCCTGTGTTGTTGGGAGTGTGCAATGTAGTGCATCAGTTCCTAGAAGCTCAGACTATGAGAAGACTACCTATGAAACCTAAATTCCAAACACAATTGAGTCCAAAATTTCTGTTGCTAAGTGAGACAGTTGTTAACTTAGCTTTGCCCCATTTTATGACCTTTCTTGCCACAGTTGTTAAGTGGATCAGTGCAGGTGTTAAGTTTCTAAAAAGGTTGTTAAGTGAATCTGGCTTCCCCAGATTCTGACACTTTGCTTGTCAGAAGGTCTCAAAAGTTGATCATATGACCCAGGGATACTGAGACTGTTATAAAATATGATTCAATTGCACAAAGATCTGGATTTTGATCACCTGACTATGGGGATGCTACAATGGTTGTAAGGGTGAAAAATGGCTATAAGGGGGAGATCATTTCCGGCTGCCTCTGCAGGTGGACGTATTCTGGGACAATTCCTGTCCCGCCCGTCCATTTCTGCTTTGCCGGTGGGCTCTTCGGAACCTAGGCTGTCCTGTAGGGGTAGCTGACCATAGTGGCACTTTATGGGCAGCCCAGGCAGGTGGCAATCACCCTGGAGATGTCCTAATGTCGGCCGCCATTTCCAGCAGAGCAAGCAGTGGAGAGTGAAAGTGAAGTCAGACAGCATGTGGATTCGAGGTGAGACATTGCTTCCAGAGGGCTGAAGGCGGACGGACTGTTTTGACGGTGAAGTTAATTTCATTTCAGAAACTTCAGGAAAAATTGGAAGGGGGAAAAGGAGGATTTACAAACATCCCATGTCCTGGGCAGCGGTTTCGGCTAATTTCCCCCTCCGAAGCATCGGCTGATGCAAGAAGTGGGGAAACATTTTGAATTTTTTTTTGTGCTTTCACACTAAACCTGGCACTATGAATTATAAATTTGAAGATTTTAACCTGGATTGTGTATTTCTCAGCTGATTGGGCTTTGTGCCTCCCCTCTCGTGGAAGAGGGGAAAGCAGGGCTTAAATCTGATCCCTGTGAACTGAATTTTTATAATGGATTGGGTCATTTCCTTTTGAAAAGCCTCAACAAGGATTGGTTTGTAACATCAGCATTTCCTAATGTTTCCAAAATAAAGAGAGACTTGGTTTTGTGCCTGGAGCTGTCTACACACCTACATAAACCCTTTGCCTGGGCTCAGAGGAAAAACTCCAGAGTGTCTTCAGTGTCTCGCCTGAAGTAGATCTCCTGAACTACTGAACTATTTTACAACATCTGCTTTGTGACTGCCTTTATCTGCCTTTCAGTTAACTATCAGGAGGATTAAAATTAAAGTTCTGCTGCCTGTTTGGAGTACCTATTGGAATTGGACAATGCCTTCTAAAGGAGCTAAAAAACAACCGTATGCATCATTTTCTGCACCGCTGCCTTCTTCATCCAGCCCGGCCACGCAAAGACCCTTATCAGTATTCTACCAATCAGAAAAGGCTGGGCAGGGGTCAAAGGAGATGCAAGTATTTGCTACAAGCAATGGAAGAACTGAAACAGGGACAACAGGACTTGGCAGAAATAAAAAATGAATTGAAAAATGTACAACAAATAGTGGCAGATAACATACAAAGGATAGACAAGGTGGAGGAAAGATCAGATAGAGTAGAGAAAAAAATGGAATCACTCCAAAAAGATAATCAAAATTTGGAAAATTTGGTTGCCAGCATGGATCTGGAAAGATTGTCCTTCTTTTTAAGATTTCAGAATGTAATTGAAGAGGTGGGGGAGGATCTTAAAGATGCCTACAATCTTGGCAGATTTTATTGGAAGGGAGAAGGATCAAATTTAGTGGTACATTGATCAGGCCTACAGAGTTAATTCAAATTATGCAAGAATACACAATGTCCCAAGGGAAATACATGTAAAACTTCTCAGGAGATCCACAAGGGATGAGGTACTGAGGGCACAGAGGGGTCAACCCTTGAGGTACAGGGATAGGGAAATTGCAGTGCTTAAACAGATTCCAAAAAATATAAGGGACACCAGGCGAAAATACCAGTTTCTATCTAAAAAAATTATATCTTAAAGGAATCATGTTTAGGTGGCTGATGCCAGAGGGTTGTTAATATTCTGGGAGGAAAAAATAATTAAAATAAATACTATAAAGGAGGCGGAAGCTTTCTTCAAATAACTTCCTGGAAGGTGAAGAATTAGGGGCTACTGGGGCAAGGGACAAGGAGAGGCCAACAGGTAGGGGAGGATAGAAGCTCATTGGCCCCCCCTCACACGGTGGTGGAGGTGCATCGCCCAGAAGGCTGAGATCAAAAGATAAGAAATAACTATTAAAATTCATGTTTGGTAAAGTGTGAAATAAATATTATGGGAAGTGGAATTCAGTTTAACTTGTCTATATATATTAAAACTGTCAGAGCAGAGAAAGTCCAGCAGAGGCTCAATGGAACATCTAATATGTAGAATTTTTTTATATGATACTAAACCATTAGTATATGCTATGTTTATACAATAGAATGTTTGATAAGTAGAATCTATAAACTGAGAGAATACGGAATGATGTATTGTATTGCATCTATGACATTGGAACAGATATCCTCGAATGTTGTATCAAAATGGATTTTTACCCCCATACCTTTTCCTTTTATACGGAAAAACCAATAAAATATTTTGTAAAAAAAAAAAGCCATAAGTCACTTTAAGTGCTGTTGTAACTTCAAATGGTCACTAAATGAACTATTCTAAGTCAAGAATGCAATACAATGCAATAAAAATACTGCTTGGTGTTTAACCTGGAGCAGCTCAGCTTTTACATATATTATTCTACCAACATTTTTACACATAACAAAGTAAAAGAACATGTGTCATTGCTACCTTTTATCTATAATATATACCAACTAAGGTTTAACTTAAGCCCCACCCCTTTAAATACAGGATGAGAGTGGGAGAGATAGGAAAAAAAGATGCTTACTTCCACACTAGCAGGCCCAAATGTATGTCCAGTTTTGTCTGGCTCCCCAATATACAATGTTAGGAAATGTGGCCTGTAGATTAAAAAGAAAGACCATTACTTTTTGGAAAAGGCACCTCATCCAGAGATACATTATTAATTAACAAGTTGCCCTAATAGTTTGCAACTCAGTGGTGGCTGCTATCCATTCCTAGAGCTAAAAGTCAGATCAAACACCAAACTAGTTAGGAGAGGAAAGAACAGGAGAGGAAATTATTGAAAAAAAGGACAACATGGAGCAAACATCCCTAGAACTAGAATGCTGCCTGGATTGTTTTCTCTCATTCTGGTGTCAGTTCTGGAAATGGAACAATGTGCAAAAATCTGGAAGCTACAAGATGGCAGGAAGCTAGAGCACTGGTGAAATCCATTTTTTTAACTACCGGTTCTGTGGGTGTGGCTTGGTGGGCATGGCAGGGGAAGGATCTACAAAATCCCCATTCCCTCCTCACTCCTGGGGGAAGGATATTGCAAAATCTCCATTCCCACCCCATTCTGAGGCCAGCCAGAGGTGGTATTTGCCGGTTCTCTGAACTCAAAATTACCCCTACCGGTTCTTCAGAATCTGTCAGAACCTGCTGGATTTCACCCCTGGGTAAGAGGTTTTGGTACCTCTTTCTGCCATCCAGTGATTAGCAGATTTTTGCAGTTTAGTTCAAGTCATTTCTGAGGAGATGCAAGAAGATGGAAACATTTCGTTTTTTAAAAAAATAAAAATTGGGGGAAGGAACAGATTACAGTAAGAGAAACCATGCTTCTTAGTTGGCAGCATATAATTAGCTGCCTTGCTTCACATTTTATAAGAACAGAGAGTGTTGTTTCATAAGCTTTCGTGGTTATTACCTCTCAGCTCTGGGGAGATCTAGCCATTTTAGGGCCTCCATAACTCTTGCTTCAAACGGAGTTGATCTACAAGGAATAAAAATATCATTTAGAAGGAAAGCATCATGGCAGCAAGGATAACTTTGTTTTAGGGGACATGTCAGCAACATGATTTTATGCCAATAGCAAGTAAGACAATCAGCACTTTCCAACTTTCCCATTATGAAATATTGGTTATTTTTTCTTTGAGTGACAGATATCATTCTGTGCGAACGCTTGTATGAAGCCAAAACCAAGTTGATAATTGCAAATGCAAAGCCGCAACTAGGTAGAATTTAAGTTGCAATGTGAACATAAATCAACTGTAGTAAGAGTAAATGCTGCTGTAAAAGTAATGTATACCAAAATAAGGGCCAAGCAAAACAAGAGTCCCTTCCAATTCCCTGCAATAATCAAGGCATGAAATAATTCTTCTCCTGTGTCCCTCCTGTCCTTTTGTTTGGGATGGAGTCGGTAGAACATGGCAGGAAGGAGATGAAAAATGGCTTCAAAATGCCAAAGCAAACCAGAGACATTTTGAGTCCATCCTCAGTGGCCTGAAATCTGAATTTCTCGCCAAAATAATATCACCACTTAGTAAAGCCAGTACTCTCCATCATGCAATATTGATAAAGCAACTGCCTTGTTTTGAGATGGAAAGCCCATTGGATAAAGTAGAAGGGAAGCTATATTTTTCCTAACAGATTTAAGCTGAAGGCTGACCCTTCAATGAAGCAGAGTGAGAGAATGTCTCAACCAGCAGGAGGCAGCAAGATGCCAGAGTTGAGAGATGCCTCCTCTCCCACACCCTCTCAGTTACCCGAAGCCCTTCAAGCCAACAGAACATTTGTATGCAAATGCCAGGATTGAAAAAAAGGAGTCAACCATCTTTTAGGCAACTGTTGCACATGACGGAAGAATGAAAAGTGTCCCTCTCACATTCTTCAAACCCAGCCTGATATATGTTCCCTTTGTGTATTTATAATGCAAAGATATATTAATGCCGGCATTATTTAATGTGTGTGTGGGAATGGAAAGGACCATGCAGACCTTTGAAGACATACTTCCTGCCAATTGGCAATCATCAGTAGTTGAGCTTAATTCAAGAGCATCATTCTTCATAAAGGCTTACTAAATAATGATTTGGAAACTGTAAACTGAATGAAACATCAATGCAGTACCAGTTTTCCATTACTATAATACATTTTCCCACACATCAGGTGTCCTATTGATTAAAAAAGTATATTCTCATAAAGAAATCTGTAGCTGCTAGAACCTATTTATTTATTTATTTCGTCTTTAACTCACTTTTTATAAGGTTTGTATATGGTTGGGTAAGATCCATTTATTTTTGCTTCAGATCCAGGCCAAAAGTAGGTGGCTGCTTTCAAACCTTGATAGGTTGCCGTATTCCACATCTGCAAGAAGGGTGCACAGAATCAGTATCTTTAAAAATGAACAAACTGTTAAGCCTCAAGGTCTCTACAGATTAAGAATGTCCA
>JANHFP010007333.1:152384-162445 GCA_032468135.1 Calamaria suluensis
GAGCCTGGGGAGAGTGAAAAACGGGCCTTCCCCATCCCCCAGGCCCTCCAGAGGCTGGAAACAGCCTCTTTCCCAACCTCTGGTGGGCCTGAAAGGCCTGAAAAATCAGCTAGCCAGCACCCACATGCGCACCAGAGCTGAACTAGGGCAACGCTCGTGTGCCCACTGATATGGTTCTGTGTGCCACCTGTGGCACCCATGCCATAGATTTGCCATCACTGCTTTAGAAGCTGTAGGGTAAGAACTCAGCAGAAATTGCAAATAATATTATCTGTCTCTTCATTTCTTTATTGTTTCTTTCTTTATTTTTATATATTTATTTATTTTGTTGATTACATATTAGGTAATATATATAAGTATAAGCATGAATTGAATACAAAAATGAATATAAATAAGGAGAATATTAGGACAGAATGGTAGGCATGCTGGTACTCTTATGCATGCCCCTTACAGACCTCTTAAGAATGGGGTGAGGCCAACAGTAGACAGTCTTAGGTTAAGGTTTTTGGGGGTTTGGGATGAGACCACAGAGTCAGGTAGTACACTCCAGGCATTTACCACTCTGTTGCTTTGTATTGATTGATCATTATATCATTGATAATATAATGATCATTGATCATTACATAACAATCATTACAAGATTACAAGAGCAGTAGCTCATTGACGTTATGTTTCTACATTTTTCTAAGGATGCTGATACTCCTCTTTTCCCTAGTATGTCTGAAAGCATGGTTTCATGTCTGACCTATCATGATCCCATGGACAAAGTTCCTCCAGGCCTTCCTGTTCTCCACCATCCTCTGGAGTCCACCTAAGATCAAGCCCACTGCTTCAGTGACTCCATCCACCTTGTTCTCTGTTGTCCCCTTCGGTTGGATCACCTTGTAGTCCAAGGGACTGGCAGGAGTCTTCTCCAGCTCCAAAGTTCAAAGGCCTCAATTTTTTGACGCTCAGATTTTCTTATGACCCAACCTTTACAGCCATACATTGCACCTGGAAAAACCATAGCCTTAACTATACACTTTGTTAATTAATTCTATTTAATTTGAGTCAAATTGGGATTAGCTAAATTGTGGTTCAGTAAACCATTCTTTACGCTTACTACAGTTGCTGGTTCAGACATAGCATCAACCTGTGGCTTACGTAAATAAAGAAACAGATGGGTTCAATCTCTGCCTTGTGGTCATACTTAAGAAGGAGAGATACTCCTGCTGATACCACCTAGCTGATTTCTGTAATGCCTGATCCCGGTTCTTACACATAAATACTGTATGTCTTGAGCTCATGGTGGTGGTGGTGTACAAATTATTGATCAGTTTAAGAGAGATAAGGATACAGATGTTCTTCTGCTGAATTATGACTTCCTGCAGAATTTTAAAAATTGAATTTAAAGAAACATTTTTGCATGTAGAAACAATTAAATACTTAAATAAGCATTTGTATATTCAGCAGGGGATTATATTATTTGGAAGTTTCATAAGGACAAAAGCTGCATGTACCCTGTTCTTAATTTTTTACAAAGCAACACTGATCTTTATTAAGGCATCTATGAACTTTTAAAAAGCAGACAATTAATGTAAATCAGCTCTCTTAAAACTGTTTGAGTTCACATTTGTTTTGGGTTAAGCTTATTCCATCAATTGACTCCACATTTATATGAATTATTCCCACAAACAAACCAAGAAACCAAACTAATCTATTCCAAGGGTTCTATTAATAATGATTATTTGTGGCACTGACCTTTCACACTATATAGAGCAATGTATTTTTACCATTTATTATTATTGGAAAGAGAATATTCCAGAAATACAAGGAAAATTCAGGTTTCTGATCAGTACCAACATCTTTTGAAGCTTTGTTCAATAATTATAACCAAAAAAGCTTTATAAATGTTTTTCTGTCATAACTTTGCTATAGTGTTCACTAACATTCAATATGACAAAATGCAAAGCATCTTTAGCATTTTATTTCCTATGGAATATGACCTTCAGAAGTGACATAAATGTGACCACAAAGTGGCTTCAGTTAGAAATCTTACCTGTTTGATGCCAGGTCACTGCAACTTGTAGTTCAAGAAACCTAGCAACATTAGTACACCATGGACTAGGGATTAGCTCTGATATTTTTTACTTTGACAAAAATAGAACCTTCAGAGGATAAGAAATTAAAATTGTAATTCTATACATTTGTTCTACCTGAAATAATATTTCCTGTTTGTACTGTGTATGATGCCTTGAGTTTGTGGAGAAAATGCTGAAGTAAAAAATAAATAAATGACCAGACCTCTAAACAGATTAGAGTTACTAGAGTCATTCCTTCCTGTTTTCCTGTCTAAACTATTGGTGGACCTATATTTTAGAAGGTGATCTCCTAATCAGCCATTCTTTTTTATTCTGGGCAAGAAAACAGGACTAGTTACTCTAAGTCCCTGATTTGTTTAATAAGAAAAGCCATTTGCTTAAACTGAATATTATGCTTGAATCATAAACTGAATATTATGCTTGAATAAGAAATACAGAACAAAGCCCCATGATATCATATTGATTCATTAAAAGGAAGTTTGGAGTTGACTTAAATAGGGTCAGAATTGAACCCTGCGTTTTTGACCTTTAGTATCTTTTGACACAAATTGATTTTCCTCTTGAGTCAAAAGCCATTTGTCCCACTGATTGAGTAATTCAGTGGATTACCCAGCATGTAAGCATATTTCCCTTTTAAAGTGGTGTTCAGTATATTTGGTTTCCTTTAATTAAATGCTAGTATCAGCGATTAGACTGATGTGATTTCACAGGCACAACAGGATTCATACAGCAAATTAGAATTGTTTTTAATCTTCAATGCAATACTGAAAACAGCTGAATTAGGACAAAAAGAAAGCTGGGTGAGAACGGTAGTAGGGGGCAGTTTAAAAGTGTCAGTCAGGAGTACAGCAATGTGGCTTCCATTAATATAAATAACTAAATCATCGCTTTGAAAAATTGCCCCTTGAAGTCTCTTTCCAAAGGAATCACATGAGCTTCAAAGCACAGTCTTGTTTTCACTTGAATTCAGAAAGGTTGCCAATTTATTTAACCCTCTGTGGAAAACATATATTACTGTACTTTTATTTAATTTAAAATAATCCATTGTCATTGGCATATGCTTCCTTTCTTATCAGTGAGAATGTTTCTCTGTTGTGCATCCCTGATTGTTTTTTTCCTTAACAACTTTTTAAAAAAATATTTACATAAAATCTATTGGCCTGCTTTCTGTCATGTGTAGAATCTCGGCTCTTTCTGAGGAACAACAATGTTGATTAAGTACAGTTCCTGTGCTCATCTTCTCTCAATGATTCATATTCTTTCTAGACTAGAGCTGAATTAGGATAATGCAGCAAATACCCATTTCAGTTACATTTTTTAAATCTCTGCTGCATTTTTCCTTGCAGTGTACTCTACATTATTGTTGTATGCATATTCATATATAAAAGTATGCTGTAACTTTGCATACATTTTCTCTAAACTTTTTGTTATTTGTACTTTTATTAATGTGCATATCTATTCATAAACATTAATATAACATAAAAATCATTTTTGATACAGCTGTATACACAATTGCATCTATTTGCCTTTTTTTTCCTGTGCAATGCTTCATCAATGTGCACCTGTGCCTCAGTAATGAAAAGAAACCACAGCCATAAATGAATTGAATCTGAAAGATGTAACAAAATCCAGAAATTTTGCAGTACTGAGAAAGTGAAAACAAAACAAAAAAGGCATCCCAGCAGTTTCATTCTACAGTTCATAGCACTGCAGCAAAGAAAGGTATTTGGAAAGAAACATGAAGAAGCATCTCTTCAAAGTAGTCTAGACTAGGCATGTAAAATATTTTGCTCACAGCTTGTCCAAATGATTGACAGGTACAAGTGTAAGAGCAGGATGGGGTAATCAGATGACTTCCAAAAGTCCTTATTATGGGAATAAGTAAGGTGAAGCCACAGCAGGTGGCAGCACCTAGCTAACCTTGGATGATCTTTAAAAAAGCTAAGTAGGGTCAGGCCTGCTTTGCGCTTGAATGGGATAATTATTCTAGAAGGATGCAATGACAAACCATTTCATATTGCAACTAAGAAATGTAATGGCTGTTTATGTGTAATCACTAAAAGTAAAATTTGAGTTGAGGCTTCATCTGGATTCCCTGATTTTTAAACTATTGTTTTCACTTACAATTTCATAGCAAAGTTTTGAAGAGCTCATTGAAGCTCAGCCACATGTCAGTACTAAACAAATGACCAGAAAGCACAAAATAATCTCGCCAAACTTTTAGGTGACAATTTTGTATGTCAGCTAAACTGCTGGTATTCTGTACTCTCCAGGCTTTTGTTAAACCACTTTCAGAAATTCCAATCTGGGTTGCAGGAAATTAGCAACAGCAGTTGGCTGCTGCTCTGCCTGGACTATGGTCACTGCATTACCTGATTGCTTGTCTCCTTGCTTTCATTCCTGCAGGTAAGACAAGATCAACCTTGCTGGTTGGCTTGTTCCTGTGTGGATTAATAACCTTTCCCAGATGTTTGCACACAGAGATTTCTTTCCCTTTCATTTCTTTTATGCTGAAGTGAACTTTATATTTTACTTGATATAATAACATCATTGATCTAATCATAGCAACAAGGAGCTAGTTAATCTTCAGTTCCTACTTCTTCTGTCATCATCGTCATCATCGTCTTTCAAATGAAGTGCATAGGGCATTAAACTTCTTCCAATGAAGCTTATTCACAATGGCATCTTTTGCATCTGTAGATCCATGGAAATTTTGTAGCAGAAACAACTAATAGTTCAACTTTTCCTAAAATGGTACCAAGTCCCCTATATAAAAGGAATGAAAACTTTAAAGAATTATAGACAGAGAATGGAAAAGAATGCTGGTGGTTGAAGGTGTATTATACCTGGATTTTAAGTTTGTAAATAAACCTAGTTAGTATTTTATTTTCTGATTTTAAAATCAGTTTTCTCCCCGGTTGCCCTTTTTGAAGGCTAAATGTATCCAGATCCTAAATGTTACAGCTTTACACAGTTGACTGAGCCTTCATTCATCTTTGTTATAGCTGTTATTAAATTACTATTTAACATACAATAGTTGTCCAATAATAGCTAGCATTGCATTGCTCTTCTGTTCTGGGGGCTTTTTAAATATAAAAGTGAGATACAATATTTTAAATAATTATTTTAGTCATAGGATGTCTCAGGTTAATAAATCTCTCTATGTTTAACCTATTGCCTATGATTTATCAAATAATACCAAATATTAGACCTTGATGTTACGTTGATCAGCTTTTGAAACAAAACAAAGAGGTTATTTTCAGATGTTAACATACAATTATGCAATCTGATTTCTTCCAAATATTTTGGATCTCCTTATTATCAGCCAGTGTACCCATCAGTGAGTGATTAGCATACCTGGATTTCAGAATTTCTTAAATAACATTGAATTTCTTTAAGCCTATGATAAATACAAATAAAAATAAACAAACAAAATGCAAAAATTTTACAGTGCTGAACTGCATATTGGGAGAAGCTCTATTAACAGTCTCATTTAAAAAAACATGTTAATAAATACAAAGATTAACATTACTTCTTAAATAGCAAAGCCTAATTCTATAGAAGTTCTAATAACTGGTGAGTTTTCTTTTCTTACTTAATTAGATATCTAAAGTAACATTAGCATAAAGTCATTTAAAGCATTACTGCAGATTTCTTTGAATTTTTGCTCTCTATGTAATAGTTAAAAACAAATTGCAAATCTGCTACTTCAGTGCAAAGTAGCATCTCTTTTTAACTAATAATATACTTAACTGTCTGACACTTCAGCTGGAAAGATTAAATTATGTAGCTGGAGAAAAATCTCAAGAATCAGTGACAGGTGATACAATTCTACTAATAGTACTCTGAAAAAGCAAGTTAGATAACTATGCAAAGTTCAGCTCCCTGGTTTTTCTAGAAAATGTCATCTTCTGTTTGATACATGTTTCCTCTTAAATCTTTTGAATCTCATTGGTGGGATTGTATTGTGCTGGAGAAACATTAAGCCTATGAACAAATGGCCAAATGTGTGTGTGATGGGAGGAGGGTATGAATCATGTTGTGTACAAATCCTCTCTCCAATTTTTCTATCTAAACCTTTCTGGTAGACACTGGAAGATGAGTAGAAGCCCTTCAGTTCAATAAAAACTCAGATAAATCTAGGTTTCCAGTTGCAGAGCACACATCATGTCAAATCTGTTTCATATCTTCTGGCACCAAATTAAAAGGAAATTCAATATGTGGAAACAAGGATATTGAGGATGGAGATTGTGTGAACTCTTTTACTAGCTTTCAGCACTCAGTTTAGTAGTTTAAACAATTCTATACATACCAATAAAAATCAAGAATAATTGGTTTCCTCATTCCAGTAATACTGTTGAACGTTCTATACCAGTGATGGCTAACCTTTTTGCTATCGCGTGCCAAAAGTGGGGAGGTGCCTGGGGGGGTTGCACATCCGTGTGCCCACATCCACATCCACAATTCAATTCACCCCACCCTCCCTAAAAAGGCTCTGTAACCTGGGGAAAGTGAAAAACAGGCCTTCTCCAAAGCCACAGGCCCTCCAAGAGCTGGAAACAGCCTCTTTCCAGACGTCTGGTGGGCCTGGAAGGCCTGAAAATCAGCTGGCCAGTGACCACATATGCATCAGAGTTGAACTAGGGAAATGCTCAAGTGCCCACTGATATGGCTCTGTGTGCCACCTGTGACACCCATGCCATAGGTTCGCCATCATGGTTCTATACTAAGTTACATAGTATACTAAATAAATCAGAAACCTGTATCAACCTAGACATCAGTTTTCTAGAAAGAAAGATAGGAATTTATCTGCCAGAAAATGAAGTGCAGAATCCTGTAAACCCTTTCCAATTTTCTGTTTGCTAATCATCCCTTTAAAGTAATTTATAAACTACTTATTACATTTAATGCCATCTACTTGAGTGATATAAAATGCAATAAAATATCAACTGAAAATTCTGCTAAAACAGCAGTTCTCAACTTTTATGGCTCTGGAGACTGGTAGGGGTGAAAGGAATGGCTTTGTGTGCACCAATTGCTCAAATGCAGCTTTGCACATTTGTGTACTCACCTACCACTTGTGCAGCCTGGTTCCCAACTGGTGCTAAAAGACTCATCACTGTATATAAAATTATCATTAGGATCCTAAAATTCATATGTGAAGTGCCAAATACTACTTAAAATGGAAAGTTTTAAATGCTATTCTAAATACTTAAGAATAAAGGAATCACCTCCTTCATGGATTACTGCCTTGTCATGGCAAAGGGGCTTGCATAGCTCAATGAAGCTATGAGCTATTCCGTGCAGAGCCACCCAAGACGGACAGGTCATAGCAGAGAGTTCTGACAAAATGTGATCCACTGGAGAAGGAAATGGCAATCCACTCCAGTATCTTTGCCATGAAAACCCCATGGACGGTACCAAAAGGATTCTGTCTATAGAAATGTATAAAATTAACTTCTGGGTCCATTGTTCAAAAATATCTTTCAATATATCGAATGTTAAAACATTTTGCTCCATTTTTTATTTGCAAGTGTTCTTTTCCTTCAAGTGTAACTTTAGGTTTATCTGGTTTTCTTTAGTGTCCAGTTTTAAAGTGTTTTTTTAAAGAATTCAAAACAAAAACATTTCCATGAGTAGGATTATTATAATAAATTCCTATTCTTATTTCAAAATTTTCTGGACCCTTAGCTTGTTTTCAATTTTTTAAAATCAAAGGTTTTTTTTAATTAAAATAAGTCCTTAAAATTTAAATTTTCCTTTGAAAGAATTGAAGGAAATGCTGCAAAACCTGTCAACCCAAAAGTTGTTAATGACTGACTCTTCCTTCGTCTCCCAGAGCTCTAAAGTACCAGAGACTTCTGTGTTAAGCTGTTTTAGTGAGGTTCCTGTTATTGCCTGTTTTTAGGATTTATTGTTATCCTGTGAGCAGCCCAGAATTATTGCGTAAAAAAACTGGCGGCTATATAAGTCTTTTAAACAAACACATGCCTTTTCTTAATAGGAGGATTGAGAAATTCTAATCTGGCATTCAGTTTGTGATTCCTTTAGAACAGATTAATAAAATCCTTGTTCATAAAGATGTCTCACTGAGAAGTGGTCATATTAGATCAGGCATAACAGATGAGAAGGCTTTGGGATTTGAATTGTGTTTTACAAATTCATTCCATGACAAACAACATGATGGCAACACTTTTCAAGGAAACACACTGTATAGCTACTTCTTGTTTTAAGAACAAGAGCCACTCTGGAACACCTCTTTCTGTTCAGAGCACAGAAAAACAATTCTACAATTTATAGCATTAATGTAAAAACAAAGTTTCTGAAACCTACAACTGATAGAAGTGATAATTGTGAGTCTTACAACTACCAGTGTGTTTTCACAGGGATGACACAGTAAAACTATAACGGCCTAACACAAGTTACTTTAGTTATTAATAATGTACAATGGAAGATATAGAATTCATAACAAGTACATGCTTCAAAGCTATTTTTATTTTTCAAGAAGAATATTAAACAATTACCCCAGAAAGTCTGTGATCCTAGGTCTGTTGCTATTTTACTGGGTACTACCGTTAGAAGGACATGGTGGTTGAATGGCTAAGATGCTGAGCATGTCGATTGAAAGGTCGGCAGTTCAGCAGTTCAAATACCTAAAAGGCATCCCTCGCACATATGTGCTAGTCATTTCTGACTCTAGGGGCCGGCGCTCATCTCCATTTGAAAGCCAAAGAGCCAGCGCTGTCCGAAGACGTCTCCATGGTCATGTGGCCGGCATGACTAAATGCCAAAGGCACACGGAGCACAGTTACCTTCCCACCAAAGGGGGCCCCTGTTTTTTCTACTTGCATTTTTACATGCTTTCGAAACTGCTAGGTTGGCAGAAGCTGGGACGAATAATGGGAGCTCACCCCATTACATCGCACTAGGGATTTGAACCGCTGAACTGCCGATCTTCCGATCGACAAACTCAGCTGCCTTACCACGCTGAGCCACTGTGTGTCCCTATTAACTGCATTAAAGATGTACAATTCCAGCAGTAAAAACTAATACAGGTAGTCAGGGGTGAAATCTAAAAATTGTTGCCACTGGTTCTATGGGCGTGGCTTGGGCGTGGCTTGGTGGGCGTGGCCGAGTTGACATCATGCATTTCACTTACTCAAGTCATTCTGCCCAAGCTAATTTCGGAGCCTTCTCTTGCCCCACTCTCCAGCCTAGAGGGCTGTGCATCCCCCCCACTAATCCTCCGTACAAACCGCCCGCCCGAATTCTGCAAAGGCAGACCCTCCCCTGCAGGGCGATCCAAAGAGGGGAGGGGAAGGCTGCAGAAAAAGGAAGCGCGAAGGCATGGCAGGGCCACGGATCGGTTTGGGGGCGTGGCCAGCCAGCGATCGCTACTGGTTCTGCGAACCTGCCCCAATCTCTGCTACCGGTTGTACTGAACTGGTCCGAACCGGTAGCATTTCACCCCTGCAGGTAGTCCTCAACTTACAACTCTGCATGACCATTCAAAGTTACAATGGCACTGAAAAAAAGTGACTTATGGCCATTTTTCATAATTGCAACCGTTGCAGCATTTCCCCCATGGTCACGTGACCAAAATTCAGACACTCTGACGACTGACTCGTGTTTGTGACGGCTGCAGGATCCCCGGGGTCATGTGATCCCCTTTTTCGACCTCCTGACCAGCAAAGTCGGGGGGGGAGCCAGATTCACTTAACAAACCGGGTCGCTGACTTAACAACTGCAGTGATTCACTTAACAACTGTGGCAAGGAAGGTCATGAAATGGGGGAACAATTCACTTAACAGATGTCTGGCTTACTACCAGCTGAAAGGTGGGGCTCGCCCAGTTGTTGGCATAAATCGAGGACTTCTGTGCAAACTTCTAAAAAAGGAAGTGCTGAAGCTTCGTACAAAGAACATAGCTCTCTCCTGGAAGAAGAAGAGGAGGAGGTGCAAAAAGAGAGGTGGAAAAGAT
>JANHFP010007333.1:210812-222135 GCA_032468135.1 Calamaria suluensis
AAACCTAAAAACAGCTTTTGACTCGAGGAATTAATCCTACAAAACTGGCTAGTTTTAAAGCCTCCAGCTCAGCTGCATCCCATTCCTCACTTCCTTCCTGAGTAGATCTTTTTCCAAAGCTCTCTTGTCACTGCATCTCTGCCTCGGATCAGGTGGGGTGGGAATGGAGATTTTGCAATATCCTTCCCTCAGGAGTGGGGAGGAAATGGGGATTTTGCACACCACACCCACTAAGCCACACCCAGAGAACCGGTAGTAAAAGAAAGTTGGATTTAACCATTGGGCAGAGATGGCAGGTTCCATAGTATTAATGTTGTGGTGTTGCTTCTGATTGTTTTGTTACAGTATAAAGTGGTTGCTAGAGAAGCCAAACATTTATATCTATCTCAGACTATTCAATTGTATCTGAACATAAAGTATATTAAATCTGTATTTTGTAAGCATGCAAGTGAATTATTTCTCTAAACAGATGTTATTTGAACTTCAATCTCTGAAAGAAAAATGTCAGCAAATTGCCTCCTGAATTCCCCTTTTTTTTCTTTCCTTAAAATATGAAATTCTGACTGGCACAAAACATGCAAAAATAAATGAAACCAAGAGAAACTGTACCAAAGACCACAAATACATAGAAAATAGTAAAGTCCATTAGGATTGCAGCATTTTTAGTACGGTAATGCAAATTCAGAAAAGAATGCTAATAACGTAAGAAATTTCCCACTGGGGGTGTAATGGAGTGCTTAAAGAAAAAGAAAAAAAGAAAGCACTTTCAGTTAATGACTAAGGCCTTTTTCCTCCTCTTTCTTTTTTCATTTTCCCCATTTTTTCCCTAAGAGCAATTTACTTTATATCAAGTATCAGGGAGGAGGGAAGAAAAAAGTGTTAAACTGTAGCTTAAAATGTCTTTGCTGAAGCAAGTTGATGCTCTGAACTAAAACTTATGAAAGCTGGCAATTCAGCTTTCTAAGAAGAACCGTAGGGACATGTCCCTCTCAATAGGTATTCTTGACTCTCAAATATATTCAAATAATAAATACATTCAAAGAGTGAAGAAGTTGGGTTAGTTTTCTGTATAATCATCTCATCTTGCACTTCATTTGGATTGGTAACTTATAAAGCGTTTGTGACAAGATTGTATTTTTTGAATACTGTTTAATAAGACAACTGAGCAATTGAAGGACACATTCTTCAAGTTAATAGTTCGGCTTGGAACATTTCTCCTTACCCATGCTGGCCCTTATATTTCTATTTAACCAAGACATTTATAGTAAAACAAATAAGGAAACACAGAATCCTGTGGAAGCCTGTGGAATCTTCTCATTTCAATGAGTGTAAAGCTGCACAGAAAGTTGATTATGGTAAATTCTTTGATACCTATACAGATTTTTGATACATTAGAAACAGGGTACCTGAACATATATGTAAATTTAGCAGTCTTTATATTAAAGGAAGGGTATTATATAATTTTCCAGCAAATATCAAATGTATAAGATAAGCTTGAAGGAAATTAGAGAAATAAATATACTTGTTTAAAAGGTGTTCTATTTTACAGCTTTTTTTCCTGAAATTCCTTTGATAATTTTTTGTTTTGTGAAGTCCAGATATCTTCTTTCCTCTTAATTCATTTTCACTGTAATGGGTTGATTTTTAAGGCTACTATTTCAAAATTTGATGTCTATGAAATTGCTATAAATCACTTAAGAATTATGAAAAGTTGTATTGTTCCCTTTTAAAGGTTATGATAGGGTCATCTATATTTCTCCTGAGTACCCTTATTTATTTAAGATGAATTCTCTTCTCATTAGAAGTTATGAATTTGTGAAACTAAAGTCCAGTTAAGGACTTCAATTATTCTGTAACCTTTTCTTATGGACCTTTGACTACGGAAAATTAAGTTTAAGCATAATTTTTAGATATTGAATAGGAAGGTTGGTCTTACTGGAATTTCTCAAGTGAATGAAATGTTCTCTGAGAAGATGGATGGTTCAGAAATGTGAAAAATAAATTAAATAAAAATATCCTTTCTTCACTGTCTGATCTTCTATAGTACAGTTCATTCAAAACAGCATAATGGGACACAGCTAATCAACAGATAGAGTTGTACATCAAATGATGACATTTGATGAGATCAGTACTTGATCTCATCAAATGTCATCATTTGATGTACAGGAAACAACTAAAAATTGATTCCTTGCCAATATATTGACAATGAAATCTGAACAAGATTTCAATAATCTGGTTCTTATAATCTGTAATAGCTAACAGGTTAAAATACTTTCATTTTAATGTATTTCTAAAAAAAATAGAACAGTGAAATATTAATACTAATAATTTATTAACTTTGTATGCCACTCAATTCTTAACAACTCACAGGAAATTTCCAAATGTCATTTAGAATAGGGAATAGGAATTTATAGCAGATTTCTAAATGCAGGATATTTAATAATAATTTGTCATATTAAAAATATACATCAGTCCTATGGCCCATTGATCATAACCCAAAATTAGATCCAATCCATTCTCAGACTTTATCCGACTTTTGCCAGGTTTTCCCTCAGTATCAAATTTGGCTCCATTCCATTCAGTTTTCAAAGACATAACCTGATGATTGGCATATAGAGAGTTCTGATGTTCTCTACTTTGTCCCCCCCAAAAAATCCATTGAATTTGAAAGAAAAAATAAGATATACAGTAACTGCTAGATCAGAGATGGGCATCAATGCCCCCCTTGCGATCTGTATATTTCAGGGCCATCATTGAATTCTGGGAGTTCCCTGGATATAAAGGGCCTAGAGTTGCCTACCCTGTGTTATATAGTTAGATTTGAACACATCTGAAAGGCAATGGTAGGAGCATGATAAGGAGGAGAAAAAATAATTATTGGATTATAATGAATATTGTTGTCCAAAAGGTGATTTTTTCAAAAGGCTAGTGAACTTTTTCTTGAAGATGTTTCCCTTGTCATTCAAGAAGCTTCTTCAGTACTGAGTCCTCACTTCATCAGAACTGCAGAAGCTTCTTCGATGAGAGGTGAAACATCTTCAGTTGCCATTTTTTTAAAAAGCACCTTTGGGACAACCATGGCCTGAATAACTGAGAATCTCCAGAGACAATGAATATTTTTGTTATTTGACCCTTTGAGGGAGGGCAATCAATGTTTCTTCAGTGGAAGAAAATGTTCATATATCAGTATCTAAGTAGAACTTCACACTGCCTCCCCCACCTTCATTCCTTTGGCTGTTTGGAACTGCACTGTGGATTTAAAAATGCAAGACCTGCTGGGTGGGAAAAAATGTAATGGATTGCAAAGGAATTTTTAAGAAGGAATATTATCCTATATGAATTAAAATGGGCAGAAAATGCGCAATTTCTGACAGCTGCTAAATGTAATCATGGCATGCTGATAAACTGGTGCTATATCCAGAACCCCCCCGGGAGGGGGCAGGAGAACACGATAAAGTGGCTGGATTTTGCAATGGGAAGTCTCCCCCATGTATCATTTTCTTGCAGATCCAATAATAATAAATATAAGATTTTAATCAGTCTTATTTCATAAATTATTACTAATTTTCCTGTAGCACTTTCCTTTGTCCATTATTTTCCAATTTTTAATAAGGTACAGGTTGTCAAGTAAATAATAACCTCAGTCAAGACAGATTTTTTTTACAGTCACAGTTCAAAGTGGAATGCCTAATTACAGGGAAAAAAGCTTATATTTCAAATGTTGGTTGTCACCAGGTAAGAAGGAATAAAATGTTACATACGTGGGATTTCCTTTCCCCATCTCTTTTCATTACTACACTTTTTGCTCAGACCTAATCACTGTGGGAATGTGTAGCTTGACACATGGATGCCAAGTAAAAAGCTTCTGGAGAGGGCACAAATTTATTTATATAAGATTTGGATGACATTTACTTTGAGTATAAGCCATAGCTGCACCCACCCAATGCCATTTAAAAGGTAACAATTGCTCAGTTGTGAAAAAAGTGTTTTTCCTAGTTCCCACTTGCAAGTATTTTATCTAAACAAGACTGATTCTTTATATAGCATCTTCAGTGAGTCATAGCAGCTCCTTAAACATTTCCAAGCCTTTACTAAAAATTAGTTAATATTGCTCTGATCTCAACTGTATCTTGGAAAGTTATCAAATGTTCATTTCAGCAACTCTTTAAGCAAATACTGTCTTACTTTAAAAAAACCGACAAAGATATCTTGTTGAATCAGAATCATATGATTCGAGTACTGTGGATATGCATATATCTTATGAAATGTATCAGAGACAATAGATGTTCATTTAATTGGTAATATTAATTTTTATGATTTCATCACGATGCAATCTCTGTATGTCTATCTTAGATACTGTATAGTTTTCAGGTTGTGAAAAGAAAACTCAATATGCTTGGGAAAGAAATTAAACCCTGAAGTTTTGTTTGTTATGGGTTTAATCCTTAATCAGAAATGTTATAGGCCCATGATGGTGAACCTATGACACATGTGCCACATGTGGCAAACAGACCCCTCTCCATGGGTACTCAAGCCATCATCTATCTCAGCTCCACTGCACATGTGCACGCTGCTCCCATTGGCCAGCTGTTTTTTAGGTCTCTGGTGCAGAGTTGGGGTGCATACAGGAGATGTGCATGCATGTGCAGGGGTCTCACATGCATGAGTGGGGAGCAGGAGGGGGTCTCATACACATGTGCAGGGGCGGGAAGAGTGTGGGGGAGCAATGCACCTCTCCACCAAAGTGTGGTTCCCCCCGTGTGGCCCATTTTTGGTCCAAGAGGCTTCAAGGATGCTTGCCAAGCCCATTGGGCCATGGATATCACATATGCATGAGCAGGGGGAGCAGAGGGGATCATGTGCCCATGCACAAGGGTAGCATGTTGATGTCACATGTGCATGCACAGGGAAGGGCATGTAGGGGGCATTGAATTATGGGTACAGGCATGTGAGCGCACAACCTCCCCATGCTCCTCCCACTTTTGGCACGTGACAGAAAAAATGTTAGCCATCAGTGTTATAGGCAGTGGCTTAAAGGGAGTGAACAGTGAACAATCACTTAAAAATTATATTGCTTATCAAAACTCTGTTTGAAATTGCTATTCCTATCACAGTACATTTTACCATCTTTTTCTCCCCAAACAGTAAATATTCAAGTTCATGAGCAAGGGAAAAAGCAGCTTCAAATGATGATAGCCTGCGCTGATAACCAATTACATGTAATATACTTCTCATAAATTTCCTGTAAATTTCATTTGAATTTGGTGACAAATAAAACATCTATAACCATATGTGGCTGCTTGTTTTTAGAGTCCAATAGTAGGAATCCAGCTCTGATTTTCTATACTTTACCCCAGATTTAAGCTGGTTGGTTTCCAAATTTTCTTGTACCAGATTGGACCATTTCCAGAACAATTTGAGAAATAAGGTTCCTATTTTGAATATCC
Organism: Calamaria suluensis; assembly: GCA_032468135.1. Classification (NCBI taxonomy): domain Eukaryota; kingdom Metazoa; phylum Chordata; class Lepidosauria; order Squamata; family Calamariidae; genus Calamaria; species Calamaria suluensis. Next base: position 216,260 of record JANHFP010007333.1, read on the forward strand.
TGAAGAGTTTGCTCATAAGGAAGCGGATTAACGATCATAGCCATAAACTACCTCCAGAAATTGGCTTTGTGCTGAAATGGAAACTTGGCTCTGTTTACCAATTCATGTAATAGTTTTGTAATAGCCAAGAAATAAGGGAGGGAGCCAGGTAAATTGAAAACTAAACACAGGAGCTGACTTGCAAGTTCAGAGTGTTAACTTACTCCTACCCGTTTGGCTGGAACTTTTCCATCATGACTATTAATCATTGTCTAGCAAGTTCCAAAGAAATATCATGAATTTACAGTCAAAATAATATATATATGTAATCATATAAAACAGCTGTTTGTCATGAATTTTACACAAATCAATACTGAAATTAGACTAAGTGGGAAACAGCGTTTTTAAAATTTCTAGCAATAATCTTATAATTATACACTTTTTAATCTGTAAAGTGCTCCTATTTTGGAATAAAAATATAGCTTATTGCCACCTTATGCTGTCATAATTATTACCAATGATTGCAAAAATGTGGCCTGTAGATTTATAGTTTCAGAAGTGATCTGTAAAGTAAAATACACAGCATGATCTTTTTGACTCGATCAGCATAAGATGGAAGATGTTGTAGCTCCTTTACTGTCCCTTTCCTCTGATTTGACCAAACAATTTGCAGGAAGTACTTCTGACTGAATTAAAATTCATAAAGACCTTTCACTTCTCAGGCAGAAATATAATGCAGCCTTTGTCTGAACTTATGAAATATTTCAGAAAATAGCATGCACTAATACCAAACTGTTTTTCAAAATTACCATTACTTTCCAGTTCAAACCCTTGAAGTAATGAAAATTGTTCCCTTCAGAACAGTTGCCAATACATACTGGTGACACATCTCCATAACTGTACTGTACTAAGTCTAATGCCTGTTGACAACTCAGTGTGAACTTTTTTTTGGAATCAATCACCCAGTCTTTGAAATTGTGTTGGGCAGCATTTCCTCAATTAACCCTTCATGCTGCCTGTAAAAATAAGGCAGAAAAATATATCTTCCTGTGTTATAAGCAGCTGGGCAGAAGCAGCAGAATGTGAGAGGGAATTACAGGAGTTTCACAAAATGCTAACCATCAGTTAGTGGCTGCTTACACACATCCTACAACCAAACCCATCTGTTCCTACCACTCTTACATTCTCTTTCTCTCTCACTCAGCACATTGTGCAAACTCATCCTTGTTGATTGATTTATTCAATGTATCATAGAAAGCAAGAAAACATATTAATTTTGACAATATGTTATGCAAGTTCATCCTATGAGCATGTCCATTAGACATATTCATGAGAACAAACAAGGAAAGTTTTTACTAGCTGAACAGGAGCAATATTCTACTTCTATATCCTCTCATCTCTAAATATTCCATACTTTCCAATTTCCTTACTGTGTCCCCCAACACTCTCCTATCACTTCTGTCCAGGGTACCAGAAATTAGGAGAAAAAGAAGTTCTTTAATCATTTTCCATCTAGGACCAGGCATGGCCACTGCAAAAATGCTAACTGAAAAATTCTGAAGTCCACATGTTGGAATCAGTCATTGCAGTGTGGCAAAGCTGTCTGTCTCAAGCAGAGTTTATTGAGTTTATATACAATAATACAGAAGGAAGAAGTTTAGGGCACAGAAACAGCATTGTCATTGGTGGTGTCTTCTGGAGATTTCCCTCCAATTCCTATGGGCATCCTGTTGGTGTGAACTAGGTGATCTCATTCCCAGCCAGGAGTTTGGTTATCTTATATCCCAGTGAGGAGTTTACCTGGCACTATCAACCAAATGAGCTCATGTCATTATCAGAGACATACCAGCAAATAGGTAGCTTTCTATGCACATCTACACCATATGTCCCCAATTCCCACATATCTTAATGTTGCATCATTGCAAGGTTGAGAAACACTGATCTAGGTGGAGAGTATCAACCACATTTGCTGCCCTTATTAAATGAATCCATGATTTTTTGCAGGTACTACGATGAATCTTTCTGAACACAGGAGGAATTTCTTTAAAAGTGACCAAATTCAACATAGGATTATATTATTTGACATTTTAAATTATTGAATTTCTTGGCTCACATAAATTATGTATTCCCATATTTCAGATAGATTTCATCGTGGTCAACCATGTCACTTTTTAAAAAAATGCATAAGCCAAGTTAAAATGACCATGTGTGAGTTTTGCTTTTTTTCTTATTGCTTCCTATGTATCCATCGTGAATTACAATGATGTCAAAAAAGGCACAACATGCATCATCACACAATCCACACAAAAGATGCAAATTGTGTACTTCTATCACTTGCCCTTTTGAATGCTTGTGCAAACAGCTCCTAAATTTCAATCATGAGGATTGAAATGAAGAATTCTAACTATCCAAATATTTTATAGCATAGGTGAAATTGAGCTATGCAGGTAGTCCTCTACTTGCAACAGTTCATCTAGTGACTGTTCAAACTTACAATGGCACTGAAAAAAGTGACATATGGCCATTTTTCACACTTATACCTATTGCAGCATAGTGATATGATCAAAATTCAGATTCTTGGCAACTGATTCATACGTTTGATGGTTGCAGTATCATGTGGTCATGTGATCACCATTTTTGAATGCCTGACAAGCAAAATCAATGGGAAGCCACATTCACTTAATTCACTTAATAACTTTATTACTAATTTAACAACCGGTGATTCACTTAACAACTGTGACAAGAAAAGTCATAAAACGGGGCAAAACTCAATTAACAAACATGTCACTTAACAACAGAAATTTTGGGCTCAGTTGTGGTCATAAGTCGAGGACTACTTGTATTCTAAACCATAATCTAAACTTACAGTGTCTGTTTAATTTGCTTCAGTCAGAGCCCTTCCCTAGCATTGGAAAAATTCAATAACACAATCCAAAGATTATATCACATTGTTAATTCAATCAGAAGTCATTTGTTTCAAATTTGCTTATATTTGCTTCAAATTGTGGCATTACAAAATCATGCTGTAAAGCTTTAAGGCCCATCAAAGGTTTGTATGATGTTATTTCCAAAATCACAATAATAAATGTGCAATATTGGTTAAACCTGAAATAGGAAAACAGTGCTTTATATGGAAAGTCCTTAACTTACAACCACAATTGAGCCCCAAAGTTACGTTGCTAAGTGAATCACTACAGTTGTTAAGTTAGTAACACAGTTGTTAAGTGAATCTGCTTCCCCATTGATTTTGCTCATGAGAAGGTCAGAAAAACTGTTCACTTGACTCTGGGACACTGCAACTATCATAACTATGAATCAGTTGCCAAGCATCCAAATTTTAATCACGTAACCACGGGGAGGTTGCAATGGTCGTAACTCGTAAGTGTAAAAAATAGTCATAAGTCACTTTTTTTAGTGCCGTTGTAACTTTGAACTGTCACTAAACTAACTGTTGTAAATTGAGGACTACCTGTATTTATTTTTCTGTTTTTGTTATTACGTTATTTCGTTATTAATGCTGGATTTTTAAAAAAATCATCTGGCACAATCCATTATAAAAATATTCTGCTTTGTCCTTTCCTGCAAAATAATCTTGCAACAATGTAGAAGTTACTGCTGGATGTTCTCTGCACTAAAATGATTTATATGTATGGTGAATGATTTGTTGATGAGCCAAACTACATGTTACTTCCATCGTTTAGAAAGCCTTCAAATATAAAATTTATGGCAAACCTTTAAACATTTTGAGAGAAATAGAAAACTCAGACTGAACACATCACATATATCAGTGGTGGGTTTCAAAATATTTTGGTACTGGTTCTGTGGGTGTGTCTTGGTGGGCATGGCATGAATTGGTGGGTGTGGCTTGGTGTCATGGCAGGGGAAGGATACTGTAAAATCTCCATTCCTTCCCCAATCCAAGGGAAGGATACTGCAAAATCCTGATCAGCTGGGACTTGAGAGGGAGCATAGATAGAGGCGGGCCAGTCAGAAATTTTACTACTGGTTTTCTGAACTGCTCAAAATTTCTGTTACTGGTTCTCCAGAACTGGTTAGAATCTGCTGAAACCCATCCCTGACATCTATTGATAAGAGGCAAATTTTCAATAAATATTTTTCCATAACTATGATTTTTAGAGACAATTTTAGTTTCTACAATATGGTTTTCATCTATTTCCATACTTCAAAATGGCAGGAAGCTGTATCATGAGGTTTCAGCCAGAAAGAGTTTGAACATTAAAGAAACTATAGACCACCCTAATCCCTAATTTTGAAAGCTCTCTGAAAGTTGTCCAAGGCTATCCACAGTGAATTACATGGCAGTGTGACTCATAAATTGTCATCATATTTGACTGCCTGGTGATTTGTAACATACTCCTTGTGAAATCGGGATGGGGGAAGGGGTGCTCCACATCATAATCATCTATGTGTTGGCACAACAGATTTCTGGTTTATAGCATTAGTCTGAATTTAGTCTTCAAAAAATAATGTAATTCTAGAGAAATGAAATCTGATTTCAGCAAATGGTATATTTTCCCTCTATTTAGCTTGATTTGATTTTGTTGTTATTCTCTGGCCTTAGATCACTCAATACCCTGAAAGCCCTATTGGCACAGATCCCACTGTTTATCTTCTATATTCATTTCTGCAAAAGAAGTAAATAGGAAAATTCCTGCACACATGGGGCATCTGCAGAACATTAGAGCTTCTACATATGTAAATAAAATGTTTGCATGGGAATACCTATTGTTATTTTTTTATGTTCATCCATTTCCTTTATGTATTTCTGATATCCATCTCCCTGTATTACCAGAGATGTAATCTTTTCAAAATTGTTTTCTAATTCCATCCTTCTTAAAATGATTTCTTTGTTTAATTTTTGTACATTGTAAATAATTTTAATGGAGACAAGACACTAAACATAAAGCATCTTTTTATAGTTTTTATCCACCCACTCTGGAAAAAAAAACCCTAAGCAAGAACACAGGCTTTAAAATAACTTTGGATATTCACACCTCTGGCTACTGAAATGATGTTCAAAAATGCTATACTTTCTATATCAATATATGCAGTATAAACCACCACAATTGAAAGGGGGACAATCTTTCGGAGCCCATGCAGTAACATCTGGATGGACAACAGGGAACAGGAGAAGAATCATTGTGACATTATACCACAGTAACAAAAAACCCAAAGTTTATATTTGTGCATATAAAATGGACAAAGCCTGCAGAGAAACACCCATGATTCTGTGTATCCTGCAGAAAATAATTTACTTCTTTCATAATGTAAAAGCTATTGGAAGTATTTAATAAAAAAAAAATTGAGGCAAAGGATGTTTCGGAGCTGATGAAATCATGGAACAATTTTGAAAGATTTTTTTTTTCTTGGAGTTTGTCCGTAATGATAACATGTACCATCACCCATCTTCTTCCACTTATGACTGTATGACTGTAAATTTGTTACTTGTATCCTTACATTTTATATTGTTTCCTAATATGATTTGGTTGCTTATACCCTATGACTATCATTAAGTGCTGTACCTTATGATTCTTTTCTTTTATGTATACCAAGACCATATGCACTAAGACAAATTCCTTGTGTGTCCAATCACACTTGGCCAATAAAAAATTCTATTCTATTCTGTTCTGCTCTGCTCTGCTCTGCTCTGCTCTGCTCTGCTCTGTTTTGTTCTATTCTATTTTACACCATATAGGAGGGTGGAAAATCTATCTGCCTGACCAGTTTCAGTCTATACTGAAGATAAGTTTAGATAAGAATAAGAGTTGGAAGGGAGCTTGGAGGTCATCTAGTCCAACTCCCTGCCCAGGCAGGAAAACCTACACCTCTTTAGATAAATGGTTATCTAACATCTTCTTAAAAACTTCCAGTGTTGG
>JANHFP010007333.1:223637-233752 GCA_032468135.1 Calamaria suluensis
AGAACTAAGGAGAAATTTCCTAACAGTTAGAACAATTAATCAGTGGAACAACTTGCCTCCAGAGGTTGTGAATGCTCAACACTGGAAGTTTTTAAGAAGATATTGGATAAACATTTGTCTCAAGTGTTGTAGGTCTTCCTGCCTAGGCAGGGGGTTGGACTAGATGACCTCCAAGGTCCCTTCCAACTCTTATTATTATTATATAAAATAAGGGTCTGTTTAGCGTTGCCCAGCCCTCCCCAAATCCTGTGTCCTCACCAGCTAATGCATTTTTAGTTTCTAATACAGGTTGCCTGGTGTACAATGGATTGCATTCACTTGGAAAAATTAATTGGGAGAAATTTGCTACATCAGCTCTGTCTTCTTTTTTTAAAAAAAATAAAAATAAATTGGCACTACAATTGACTGACTTCAATCCTTCAGGATATATAAGGAGTGATAAAAATGCCAGAATTGGAAACCATAAATCAGAATTTACCTTTAGTGATTCAGACGGAATCAAGTCTAAGTCCGTTGCATTATTCTCCCCCCCCTTTTCAGAGTTCGGAGGGATCAGAAGGGAATAATGATATCTAATCTTGAATACATTTTCGATTTAACTCAAGAGAGATCAAATCACCCAAGTTATCGCCTAATAAAATAGGAAAACCATCCTTTCATATGCATAGAGGTCTTTTTCTGTGTCCAACCCAGATGTAACCCTTTGCAGGTCAAGAAGATGAAGGTTCCCCTTGCACATATGTGCTAGTCGTTCCTGACTCTAGGGGGCGGTGCTCATCTCCGTTTCAAAGCCGAAGAGCCGGAGATGTCTCTGTGGTCATGTGGCCGGCATGACTAAGAATCAAAGGCGTACGGAATGCTGTTCAGGTAGTCCTGATTTAGCGACCGCAATCGGGACCGGCAGCTCATTTGTTAAATGAAGCAGTCACTAAGTGAAACTGGGACCGTGCTTATAATCTTACTTCAGCTTTCTTTTGCTTTAAAAGATAAAAGGTTTCCCTCGCACATATGTGCTAGTCATTTCTGGCTCTAGGGGTCAGTGCTCATCTCCGTTTCAAAGCCGAAGAGCTAGTGCTGCCCCAAGATGTCTCTGTGGTCATGTGGCCAGCGTGACTAAACGCCAAAGGTGCACGGAACGCTGTTACTTTCCCACCAAAGGTGGTCCCTGTTTTTTCTACTTGCATTTTTTTAGGTGCTTTTGAAACTGCTAGGTTGACAGAAGCTGGGACAAGTTACGCGGCACTTTGCTTTACAGATGTACAAAAGCTGTAAATATGATGATTGATCGCAAAGTTACTTTTTCATCATCATCATAACTGAGAACAGTTAACAAAGCAGTCACTAAATAAGGACTAACTGTAGCTCAGCATCACTCGTTTGTCACAAATATTTATATTTATAGATACGGTCATCCCTTGTAGATACCTTATTATATAAATAGCAGTTTGCAAACATTGTCTTGAAGTTTTCAATGCATTCTGCAGCACAAGTGTAGTATTGGTGTTCCAGACGTTTTTGAATTGTGGTCAAGTCTATGGGCTCTTTCACAATATTATAATAATCCTGTATGTTTTAAAAAGAAATAAGAAGCAGAGGAAAAATTGCAACATATGAGGATTGTAGATCTAAAGAGCATAGTTTGCAAGTCCAAGATATACATACGTGACATGAATATGGGGAGATTGAGAAGGATTTCTCACATGAACAATGTCATTGCCTGCAGTAATATCTTTTAACATAAAACAATAAATCAACCCAGGTCCTACTGAAACCTAAATCATTAGTAAATACGTGGAATAAGAAACATTAAATTTATAAAAGGAAGATTCAAGTAAGCATCCTCTCTGTTTGCTAATGGCAAACAGTCATATAGGGGCTAAGAGAACAGCTACATATTTACCAATATCCGGTATAAAAGTAATGTTTGAACCAAAGAATTTCACTTATCTCTTTTCTCATTTTTAATTTTTAATTTTTTTTAATCTAATTTAATTTCCAATAGTTGTTACATGAATTGTAAGTCTTCTTAAAGGCCCATAGACAAAAATATGCCATAGTGGACAAGTCAAGGTTGATGGTGAAGTAGTCTTACATACAGGAAAAAAAAATCATTTTAAGTGTCTGTCTGAGAAATGCAAACAGGCAGAACAAGCCCATTGGTAACTTCCAACCCTAAATTGTTATATTAAGCTCAAATGACAGTTTCTCTAGAGGTCCAACACCAGATATGCAAGGTGGCAGTCACTTTGAAAGCACTTTTTGGATACACTGACAAGTTGAGTTTGTCAGGAATCAAAAACGGACATGTGTCTGAGGGATTTAGCCTTTACTGGGGGAGGGGAGAAACCTCCCCAAAGCCCTAGAAAGATTTGTAAAGGCCCAATGGTCCAGATGTAATTTATGGCACATCTAAGAACAGACAAGACATGAAGGCCTGAATATAGATGAACTTCAGAACCAGTTATTAGTAGCAGGGATGACCTATCTGTATAGAGCAGAGCTGGCTGGGGAATTCTGGGAGTTGAAGTCCACAAGTCTTAAAGCTGCCAAGTTTGGAGACCTCTGGTATAGAGGGACTAAGGGACTGCCACATTATATAGGGCAAACTCATTTTAGGAAAAAAATAAATTACATGTGTGGACTGAGGAGTGCTAATTACAAGACTCACCTAGGGTGCTGATTTATGGTAACTGGTCGAAGCCATTACTAATTGCCCTGCAGAATAATACCCATAAAGAAGAATGGGAAGCTTTACTTGATGGTTGGCAGGAACATTTTATCAAGTTGCCTTTCTTCAGATCATGGTTTGGATCCATCTGTGATTGCTATCCTGTTTGGATGGCCCTATTGTTGGCCGCCAAGAAGGGTATTTGAAGGATCCACCACCTAATGTTCCCTTTAATTGTATTCATTTTATGTACTCGTTTCTTGTTTATACTTATATATATTACCTAATCTGTAATCAACACATTTTTTTAAAAAGAAGAGCCTAATGGAACTCACTGCTTTCAAAAAGCACTTCCAAGAAATCACCAGCTCCCTTGGCAGAAAGCTCTGTTCAGTGCTCGGTGAACCAGCAACACAGGTAATACATCATCCGGTGGACAAGCTACCCACCGACCTCTATCATTTCTTTAACTCTTAGCATGGCAGCCTAAGCAACAATATATGCAATCAACAGTATATGCAATCTAGATAGTAGAGAGAAGAGAAAAGAGCCAATACAGAGAACTAAATCCAAAAGTCAGTTGCTGAGGCTGACACTCTCAATTTAAATAATCAGGGGGGGGGATAATCCTAGATTGTCTTAAAAGAATATTCCAAAATATATCTCTGCTGTGAAAAATAAATGCAGTATAAAAACTAAGAATTTTGACTTCTTCCAAATGATCTGGGATTAAGGAAGAATCATTCCTTGTTCAGCTGCATATCTTATTTTTGAATCATACACCTGGAAAAGTGAAACTATTTTTTTGATTTATGGTGAATTTGCCTTCTGATATAGTTCAGGGGTTCCCAAACTTGGCAGCTTTAAGACTTGTTGACTTCAATCCCCAGAATTCTCCAGATAGCATAGCTGGCTGGAGAATTCTAGGAGTTGAAGTCCACAAGTCTTAAAGCTGCTAAGTTTGAAGACCTATGACATCGTTTGAGAATCACTGATCTAAAAGCTTTGACATACATTATTTAAGCAGATCAGCCTCTTCCTACCAAAACCAAATTTGCAGAAAACCACAGTTGTGAAATGGATATACTGAATTTCCTGTTCTAGTGTATGTCTTGGACACATATCCCACCTCTGTATCTAATACAAAAGATGAATTTAAGAAGCAGAGAATAAAACCAGAAATAGATGACTGTCTTATACATTTGTACTAGAAAGTCTGATCAGAGGGGATGAAACAATATGAAAGAGTTGCCTGCCATTTGCCAAAAAAAGGTTTGCTCCCCCATGTCAGCTTTGTTCTATTTTTATAAGTCCCTATTAGCCTAGCACCTCACAAAGCTTATGCTTTTTCTTCTTATAGTTTAAGGACATTAAACATATCATGACTATTTCCTGTGACCTGACAGCACTAAAATGTTAAAACGTTCATTTCTTAGAAAGTTGAAGAAATTAGTTAATGCATTCATAGCTAATTGTCCTAACTACATCCCAGTGTCAGTATCTTTGAAGTATATCCTATTCAATGTGTTAAATTTTCTTCACATCCTTCCTTTGAAATATGCAGCCATTCTCTGTTGTCTATTAGAATGGCGATTATGCAGGTTAGTTAGATAGACAAAAATATTCCATTAAATATAAAGTACTTATATTTATGTAGCTTCTAGTCAGAGTTCTGTCAATAAGGAGACAAGAAAACCTTAATGCATAAGATTAAAAGCCTGTCCAGTCCCAGATCAATATAATAGCATCTTTTCACTCATGTTTCTCAGCAACTGATTTTCAGGTGAATGCTTTTTTTATTACTGATCATAATATTGCCATCATAAGTAAAACTCTTGGAAACCTTGTCCAATGTGATCCATTATGGTACCAAATTTCACAATTAAATGCTAAACTTTGTAAAGAAATTATTTTGTTCTCTTCCCTGAATTTCTCACCATTAACTTTACTTTGATGAATCCTAGTCTTAAAAAGAAACAAAGGTCCTAGTCTTATCAAGAAACAAATATTTTCTCCCCTCTCCCTGTGTCCCCCACTCTCTCCACTCTCTCTTCCATTCTATGTATAATTTTATATATTAGTTTTATTCCAAAACATTTTTTTTCAGATACAAAGCCCCTCAAATGTTGTCCCCTGGGTTCATTGGGATTTACTTTAGCCCTTTAATACTTTAACAGACACCTTTCTAATACTAAAACATCATGTTTGATCTTTGTTAACCAAATTATCATAGTAGTTCAAGTAAAGTGGCATTCTATATGTTTGTTAGATTTATATTCCACCTTTTAGACAGGAGTACAAGGAGGCATACAACTTAGGACTACTTACTTATTACTTACATATTAATTATCATTATTATTATTTATTATTATTATTTATTTATTATTATTACTTTGACAACTTAGAACTATGCTGCCTTCGGTGTGACCTAAGTGTAGTACATAAAATTATCTGTTATGGTGTCCAACCTGTCAATGACTACCTCAGTTCAACCATAACAATATACGAGCAAACAATAGATACAATCTTAAGGTAAACTTCTCCACACTCGATTGCAGAAAATATGACTTCGACAACAAAGTGGTCAATGCCTGGAATGCACTACATGACTCTGTGGTTTCTTCCTGAAATCCCCAAAACTTTAACCTTAGACTGTCTACTGTTGACCTCATTCCATTCCTAACAGTTATTTAAGGTACCAGTATACCAGTGTCCCTACCATCCCTGTCCTAATGCCCCTTTTTATTTGTATCCATTTCATGCATTCATAATAATGTTTATACTTTTATTTGTTATCTAATACATGGTTTACAAATAACAATAAATAAATCAATAAATCAATAAAACATTATTTCAAAGGCTGTTTGCTGCTCCTATTTTTTTTTGCACCCAGCAATGGGTGCATAAGAGGTAAGTCCAATTCAGAACAAATGTAACTGTCCCAAAGCCAGCCACTCAGTTTTCATGAATATGAACCAACTTGGATTTCCAGTGCCAAAAAGCTTAACTGTTATACTATGTATTAAGTTATATAAAATATTATTTATGACATCAATGTAATGTGCGCTCATGAACATTTAGCTTCACCAATATGATCAGTTTCCAATTTCAATAACTTCTGTTCCTAACAGGCAGGAAATCAGGATTGGGATTTAGCCTTCAAAGGTTTAAAAAGAATATGTGTTTCTGAACATGACATACATTTCTACCAAGATAACTTCTCATTATAATCATTACTACAGGGTTTTTAAGCATTATTCCAGAATGACCACCTTTATAAATATATGTTGCAAGAATAATCAGTCATAAGAGAAGGAGATGATTGAAGACATGCTTTCTAGATTCATAAATGTTCTTTTTTGAATAAATACTACAATATTGGATATTTACAATTAGTTTATTTTATTCCAAAGATCTTTAGATTTAGAGGTCCATAAATACAATATATAACCATAAACATTCTTGACTCCAAAAACTTGCAAACAAATTTATTCTCATTATTTTTTACTAAAGTTTAATTTTAATTTTGTTTTGTTTCTGAATTGCTGTGATTATCTGCTATAATCTTTTTGGTCCCACACACCTTCCTCCTCCTATTTTTCCATACAACAACAACCCTGTGAGATGAGCTGGGCTGAGAAAGAATGATTGGGTCAAGGTTAACCAGATGACTAAAGCAGAACTTGAACTCATAGCCCCTTGCCTTCTAGCCTAGTGCCTTAACCTCTATGCCAAGCTGGATTTTTATTTTTGCAAGCAATTGAATGTTTGTAAATATATTTCTCTAATATGTTTTTTTTTCTTTTTAACTAATATATACATGATTCCCCCATCTGAAAATTCATTTGATTGAAGAAGTGAACTGAAAAAAGTTGAAAATGTCTAAATGTCAAAGTCTAACTGTCTTTCAGTTCCCAACTTTGTTCAGCCAGCATGAATTAGCCAAGTTCTTTTACAACATGAATTGAATGGAAGATTCCCTTATCCTTGATAAAACAGACTCCCTGGCATTCCTGCATTTACTACAATTGCCATCTGACTTTAACTCAAAGGCTTAATTTGTAACATCTTTGGATTTTTATTTAATGAAGATACTCAGACTGTAATCAAGTACAGAGTTTGATTAAAATGTAAAGCTGAAAGAGTTGTTTCCTGCTGTGCTTTACCTCTTACAAGGTTATAGCTATTTCATGTTTTATTTTGCCTGGGACCATTTTGCATAAACAACTTCTCCTTTTTAAAAAAAATAAATAAATCATCAACCAATGTTTGAGTTTTGCCTCCGTGAAGTTATCACCTGCATTCAGCTGAATAAAGAAAGGTATCTTTCATATTTGGATAGAATGCGTGGAACCCAAGTCACCTTTGAAATGAAAGGTACCAAACAATTATTTTCCCTGTATTAAGATAATAAAAAAAACACAACATGAAAAATACAGCAAAATCGTAGGGTTGTTTTTTTGTTCATGATTAAAAGTGCAGATTTTCCCCCAGCAGAAAGGTTTGTGCATACAGGTCATGAAATGTATTCTTTCAGTTCTGCATAGTCTTGACAAAAGAATCCAGAGGTTTGGGGTAACATGCAGACTATGATGACACAGCTTGATGCAGAAACAGGAAGGCAATGCATCAAAGGAAAACAATCTTTATTTATAAACCCAAATGCTCATTAAAATAATTGTCCAAAAATGCTGACTTCTTCTCAGAAGCAAAACCAACACACGCCAAGATTAAGCACCAAGTCTGGCTGCAGTCCAAAGTATTCACAATTAGGAAGTGATAAACGCTGTCCAAGCTTGATGAGATATCTCACACGGGAATCCAGAATCTCAGAGGCAAAGAGGTACCAAAGCAGCTACACCTAATAACAGCCTTTGACTCCAGCGATTAATCCTAAAAAACTGACTAGGTTTAAAGTCTCCAGCTCAGCTGCATCCCATTCCTCACTTCCTCCTGAGTAGACATTTTTCCAAAGCTCTCTTGTCCCTGCATCTCTGCCTTGGATCAGGTGGGGGAGCTGATCCCAGTTCCTCATCTGAACTCCTCCTCTCTGGTTCCACCCCTAGCCCACTGGGTCCAGCCTGGGCCTGCTCTTCCCCATCCTCATCTGCAGCTCCAGCCTCCCCTGCACGGCTCTCTGCCAGCTGTTCCTCCTCGTCCTCCGAGTCCGACATTGACAAGCATGACCAATGGACTCTTTGTGTCCTTCAACTCTCTGTTGAAGGATGTTCTTAGGGAAGAGATATCTCCCCAACTCAGGGTTGAACTATGGAGTCCTTAGCGCTCTCTGAGCTTAGCTGTGGTCATGCAGACATTCCACCACCCAGCTAGGTAACATCATCAGTGGTAGAAAGGACTGGGATTTGTTCCCTGTTTACAGACAGTAGCTTCCCTTGCCAGTGTTGGAAGTGTGGTTTTCCCCTTGACAAGAACCTTCATTGGAGTATTGTTTTCTGCTTGATTGTTGTTTCTGGGGTTAATCCCCGCTTATCTGGGCTCCTCTTTCTGCGAAGCCTTTCATGCAGGGGTGAAATCCAGCAGCTTCTGACAGGTTTCTGGAGAACCGGTAGCGGAAATTTTGAGCAGTTCGGAGAACCGGCAAATACCACCTCCAGCTGGCCGCACCAAAAAATTTCCCCAAGAAAATTTTTGTTCCTTTCGTTGGCAGGGGTAGGCTTCAAAATTTTTAGCAAGGGGTCCTCTGCCTAAGGGGACTTGGTGGCTCAGCAGGTAAGACAGCTGAGCTTGTCAATCGGAGGGCCGGCAGTTCAGCGGTTCGAATCCCTAGCGCCGCGTTAGGTGAGTGAGCTCCCGTGATTTGTCCCAGCTTCTGCCAACCTAGCAGTTTCGAAAGCAGGTCAAAAATGTAAGTAGAAAAAACAGGGGCCGCCTTTGGTGGGAAGGGAACAGCGTTCCGTGCGCCTTTGGCGTTGAGTCGTGCCGGCCACATGACTACGGAGACGTCTTCGGACAGCGCTGGCTCTTCTTCGTCTTTGAAACGGAGATGAGCAGCGCCCCCTAGAGTCGGAAACGACTAGCACAGATGTGCGAGGGAAACCTTTACCTTTTTATTGTTTCCTATGTTCTGATGTATTTGTGGTTATCGTGTGTGCTTTTTTCTTATGCTGCTTTTAAAGACAAGACTGTTTAATACAAAAAAAAGTTTATGAAAGAAAGACACAAACATCATTTTAACTGGCAAATAGATGGGTGGGTGGGAAATCTTGGAAGCAACTTTTTCAGCATTTTTCCCCTGAGGTGAATGAAACGCCAGAGGTATCATTCCGCATATAAAAAAATTATAAATTACTTCAAGGTGAAGGCACAATAGAGACGAGCATTCACTAAATCGATGATTAAAAGGAATGTTTTGTTACCGGAACACAAACAAGATCTAACTTTCTCAGAATAAACCGCAAGGCGTAGCTTGAACGTTGTGGGATATGAGCCAAGGTGCTGAAGCAACAACTTCCAAATTAGCAGGAGAACAAATAGCATCCACAGCCCCAAATACGTCTAGCATTTAGTTGTGAGATGCCAAGTATAAGAAAACAGTGCCAGGTGCTTTTAATCTTGAAGGCATGAGACAAGATAAATCACTTGGCACTGAAATGATAAAAAGGCTTTTTTTTCTGGGAAGATCTGTCTCCTTAAAGCAATTCTCCGATGGCTTTTGCACAAAAACAGGAAGGGAAATAACAACCACAACGGGTTTTTTTTTTTTTTTTGAAATCTTGCAAGAACAAGAATATTCCCGTTGAGATTTCTTGCCGGCGAACTGTATTCTTCTCCATAATTTGTCAACTGGGGTATTTTAGACGATCCAAACTGGATCGGTAACAATTTCTGTCTCCTGAGTTTTTAGATGTGAAAAGGAGGGAACTGGATGGGATCCACAAAGGTTTGTGCCAGAATACATCTATTTGCTTTCATGCTATCACAAGACACTTCCAAGAGTCTTCAAATATTTCTCCCTTCCACACAGACACACGCCCCAAATCGAACACAGATTGCAATTCCTCGTGTTACGGAGTGACAGCTGCTGGCATTAAGCGGATAATAATCTCACTTAGAATGTTAAGACACCCAGCCAGCTTGCTGGATGCACAGGAGAGACCGAGCTTTTAATAAGATGCAGAAAGTTGGAGAGACCGGCAACGCTGGGAGGATCTTTCCCGGGCCCTTGAGAATGTTTGACGTCGCACCTTTAATCCCTTGATGAAAGGTGGGCATCGGGCGTCCCTCTTCGCCGAAGCGACAAGATGTGGGCACGGCAGGAAACTCTGCAGCTAGAAGATGTGCAAGGAAGGGGAGCGAGGAGGGCTGCAGCTACTCAAACCAACATCGTTTCTCTGGTTGAGATAAAAGGATGCCAGCCCTTCACCACAGTTGGTTGGAAGAGAATGGGTCTGTCTGCCTGTCTGTCTGTCTACCTACCTGCCTACAT